>CM060972.1:47741254-47859970 GCA_030765045.1 Tenodera sinensis
CCTTGTAGCAATTTCGGCATTTCTTCCAGATATCTTCTGCTTCATAGACAAGATTCTTCTTAGCTCCAGTGTTCCGGGCTTTCGCTGCTACCGCCTTTTCCTTTTTAGCACAGACAGTCTTCCTCTTTTTCAGATCATTTATAAACTCTGGGCTTGTAATAACTTCAGATTTTCTCCAGTTTCTTTTAGTTTCTGGTTTGCTTTTAATTTCCAGAGTAGTTATTGGATGAGCACTTATCGAGTCGAGCTTGTCGAGGGTGTAGAAACTTGAGTCAGGCCTGCTTGTGTTGGTGAACTGCGAACTTCGCAATTGTTCCCATTCTCTGGGATTGCATCTTGAAGAATGTCCAACGTTGCCTGATTCTTAGCTTCAAGGATCTCATTTTCAATATCAGGTTCTGCATTTCCATGTTGTTCATTCTGTAAATGAACTTGTCCTGGACAAAATACATGGTCTGTAAGACTGTTGGGATTGAAAGGATAAATTCTGCAGCTCCTGAATCCACTGACACAGTTCTACTAGGTTTCAAGGAAATAAAGTGCTAAAGAAATTCTGAAAATTGTTCCCACTTCATGTAGCCGCTTTCTGATAGAACAATTTTAGATCCTGGAGGCATACAATCTCAAAATTCTCATTGTATCGCTGACCTTTCATTACTATAAAGCGGGGCACATATTGCCCCCTTGCTGAGACACATGCCATCACACTAATGGTTTCACCCTTTTCACAGATTGCCTGGCTCACTACATCTTTCTTACTGCGCTGTGATATCACTTTTTTTTTTTTTGGTTATAAATCAGCTACAGCCCTGTTTAACCACAGTTAAAAATGTTACCAAGTTTATTCCACAAAGGCATTCCATTCTCTCTTACAGTTTTCACAGCACCTGACATGCATTCTTTGCTCCATGTACAGCGATTTAAAGTTCTTTGCCGGTTCCGAACAATAACTACAAATCATAAACAACCTATTTTAGTTAGCGAATACTTTGGAAAACATTTTTATGTGGACCACAATTATATCTGTCTCTCAGAAAGCTTCGATAAGAGCGTGTCCGTATGCCCCCACAGCAAGCTGTCCGTTTGCCCCCTTCTACACGCCCTTAATATACAGCTTCCCTGAGAGAGTGCAGCAGGTCCTTGGTTCCAGTAAGCATAACAACATACCAAGGTACTCCCTATGATGACTGTAACACGTAGCAGAAGTTTCTAGAAGCCCTCATAATCCGCATAATCCTTGCAAACTCAGCGCATTTTCTTACAGTTTCAGAAATTTATAGACGTATATTTTTACCTGCAGAGATTTGAAGCTGGATTCCAACAATTCTGGAAGGTCTACACAGGAAATATTTATACAGCTGATCAACAGAAGCCAAATGAACACTCTGCGTCACAGCATACACTGTTACCAACATCGGAAGTCAAAATGCGTTAAAATTACTTAGAAGCTGTCCGTTTGCCCCTCTGTCCATTTGCCCCGCCTTTACCCTACTCAGACTTGTGAAGCCTTACAAAGTTATAAAGTTATGAAATCACGCTGTAAAACCGATGCTATAAATATCATTTGCACCCAAAAATTTACTTACACAATAGGAAAGAAAACAGTAGTGGCTAGGTATCATCCGCCATTAAATTTTGTGTCTACCATGATTTTAACTTTTTCCAAGGATTTGGAAGTATTTTTCATGAATTTGTTAAGACACGAAGGTTTTGAAGAAAATTCCTTCACTTTTCGTGGAGCATATTTAGGAAGTTTTGATTTTATAAAAAATGCTCAAACGATTTTGTTTAAAATATTTTTATACCAAAATAAACGTATATTTTGAAAGTTCTGTGAATGTCCTCAGAGGTGCTCTTTATGTGGCTTTTGAATAACTGGCAAACCGTAAGAGATAAGACAAAATACTGTCACAACCTACCCGGCGACTCTACTACTGATGTCACAACTTGGTTGTAACTGGGGGACATAGCTTTATAATCAGATGGTAGAGCAGAAAGACACTGTTTGGCTTGAAACATATTTATTTTGTATTAGTATTGAAACAACAGCAAAGCAGTGTTGGTTTACAATTTAGGGTTGAATAGGCTTACCCGTTACGGACGATGTCAAGTTGTGTTGATGAAGTCGGCAGGACCAGTCAACATAGTTGACCCGTCGGGTGGCTACCGCCACCCAAGCGGCGTGGAGCACAGCACACAGTAGTTCCTGGACAAGACTCCCCCGAGCGAGCTCTCAGAGCCCGGTTATAACGCGTCCTGTCCTCTATGGGGGTCTTGCAATTGTAGTCGCGGCTTTTATCATATTTGGTATGCCAACGCCCTGGTGAACGGGATGTTCTAGAAAATTCTTAAGACACGTGACATCGCATGATGCAACCATTCCAGCAGTTACTATGCGGAAGGGTGACATCATAGAAAAGTCCATAGGGACTACCATAGGAAGTGGTGAACCACCCATGTCCGGTCACATATATATCTTAAGATATGTGTAACAAGTTAAAGGAATTGTAAAATGTGATTTATCACAAATTTAGAAGCTTAATAAAATGTTATAACTTAACATAAAATAGGTACTTCTCAATCACATACGTGACATATCCCGCAACGTTTAGAAAGGCGACGCCTGGCGCCGGCTAAAAACAACAAGAATGTAACATAAAGTGATACTCCTATATAATGAAAAGGGAGGGACCAAACACTGCAAACTAGCCTAATTACAAATAGTATTGTATGTATACATAGGCAACCAAGCATACTTGCGAGGTGCGAAATCAAAGAACATGTATAAAACTGAAGTATTCCCTTACATACATAGAAATAAAAATAACAAAGGAGTGTAGCACCTGTGAAATAAAAGAGTAAGAGGGATTTACAGGGGGGAGGAGTGGATGAAACTAACAGGGAAGGAAAACAGAAGTTACATCGTTGATTCCACGTTGAAGGAGGTCCAAGTCCTAGTAAACACGCTGTACCAGCAGTATGGAAACTGTTTCGAGTTTTGGGACACCTTTAGAACACACTGTAGATTGCCATGCATGTCTATACCGCTGAACGCAGATCATCAGGATTATCTTTGGCACATAATCTGCTATTCAGTCACGATAAGTACACTTATTGCCTGTGCCTTCTCACTATGTCCAGAGAATGTGGTCCTTGCAGGAAATCCGGCGTTACACCTAGATATATTTTAAGAATAGTTTACAGGCTTTTAAATACATGCTCAACACTCCAAGTTCAATATTCCACTTGGGAAACGCAGTGTCATAGTTCATCCAAGAGGAAGCGTAGAACGACTGTGTGCGTGTTGGTGAGGTGTCTCCAAAGTCCTCATTGCAGAGTGGTGTGCCTCAGACGTGTAGGCGTAGGCCGTGCGGGTGACAAAAGAACAGAAAAATACACAGGAGTTAGGAAGATATACAATAAAAGGGGACACAATATTTATGTAGAATATAGAAAGGCAGAGGGAATCAAAGAATATAATGTGCGAAAGGAGGGAGAACGAAAACGAATAAGTGGGAGTATAATACGGGAAGGAAAGGTACGTAAAGTAATATGGAAGAAGAGGAAAAAAAAGGAGAGAAAGGTTTTATAGTAAAAGTGCTACAACTGAGCTTAATAAAACAATGACAATATAATGTACGTAATGAGTTAAGCTATGACAAACATTAAGTGAAACATCTAGGTAATAAAATCGAACGATAAAGTTCCATATCAAAATTGATACTTGTTGTTTGCACATTAAAAGGTATTTAATGTGAGAGAAAAAAAAATTCAGTGAAGAAAAATAAGTCACATAGGGAAGGCTTCAAACCAATCTGCTTATTACTAGTATACTTTGCAGTTTACACAGATGTTTCACCGAAATTACAAAATATTACATAATGAAAAATCAACATGAATAAGATAGATTATGTTGCAGAAGAATATAGTGAACTAAATTACAATTGAAACTTTCAGTTTTGCTATAAAATGGAGCTTTTTCTTGTTAACATAATAGTGTTACAATCAAAATTAAGTAAGGCAATAAAGAATTCTATTCCATCATTATAAGAATGTAACTAACAAGGTTAAAACAACTACATAGCTGGAGTAAATAAGAATTGTACCAGTAATAGGAATACAGTGATGTAATCTTCTAGGATATCCAAGTGACCATAATGTAAAACAAAAATACCAAGGAGAACTTGTATGCGACGGAAGAGGAAAAAACATGGCCCAATGATAGCATAAATATCTAAAAATGAAAGCATACCGCTAAACTTAAAGGTATCGTTCTTCGCCAATAAATAGCCTGCGCAGTCCTAGTTGGCTATATTGTCAAAAGATCGTCCCTCCAAGTCAGTCAAATAATGCTTGTATGGGCATTGTAACATTCCCTATTTTTATATTTATTCAGAGTGAATTATGGGAGATTCGTGCATCATAGCACTCGCTATGTGATATCTAAAATATCTAAAATTTAGAGAAGGTCTTATCGACGAACTAACAGTGAATTATGGCATCCTTAAGATTACAGACTGAATCCCTAAGGAAACTACATAATTTATCAGAACAGATTGAACAATTTGACGAGCTTTCTAAAATACATTATGCAATGTGGTATCAAGTATAAATGAGTTACAAAGGTAAGGGGAAGCTCGTAATAACTCATCATAAGCAGCAACAGGGCTAGGAATACATGTTTGAGCTGAGTTCATCTAAAAGGTCACAATAACTAGTATATGACAAATTCATTGGCTGTCATCACATTTAATGATTCTTTAAGGAATATTAAAATATAATAGAAGTTGTCAGAGTCCATATAATACATATTATAACAGATGCGGTACTCTTCCGCAAATTCACATATTAATATCTCTCAACAATATCTATGGGAGCGACCCACTTATTAACTACATAAAACAAAATTCATCGGCCTCTGTGCACAGGAAAAATTAACTCTCAATAGTTCCTTGAACTATAATCTCTCAAAATTACCATTTGGTGGGGCCTCGCGGCTTACCCGCCAAGATGAAATAATCTTTGTATTTCATCAGTTATCTCTCAGGATCTTAGTCTGTCAGGACCTCGCGGTTTACCTGCCAAATATAAGAACCATTTTGTTTCATCACTTCATTATATTCAATAATAACCACATTTCATGGAATCTTGCGATATATCCATGAAAGAACGCAATACTTCCCTAAATATCGCGTCAACAACTCCATTCCTCGGGGGCCCTGCGGCACTCCCGCTGAAAAAGTTGTACCTCATAAATCTGATAATCATAAAACAACAAATAAAAAGTACTCTGACATCCCCTATGTACTAACAATATAATCACAATATTCATATCTCTCTTTACAAAAGAAGAGAAAGAAAATTATAAATATGACCCTAGTTGATGACACCTAGTTAATTTTAAATACAAAATCAGTAAAAGGTAGCTGAAACACATCCAGACAAATACCATAAACTCAACTGTTAGGTTTTAGTGGCTGCTTATGTAAGTATGAAAAACAAAACAAAAAAATGATAGTACCTATTGAAATAAAATGAAGGCTGTATCGTCGCGAAGGTGCGAAGCACTTCCAACAGGTAGCTCCTGACGACATAGTCAATTGTTTCCTTGTTAACAATTGAACAATATCTCTGCAAACATAACTCAGGAAAACACAATGAGATTTCACGAAGCAAAAAAAATTAAACACAGATTTGCAATACTCTATTTCAGTCGTTCAGTATTTTCTCTGATTTCATTAAGAATCAACACTAACACATGGCAGAAAGATAATCGTGTAAATGTTTGTAAGTGTGAAAAAATTAAGTGATTTTATAGCAAAATATATACAAAGTAATACAATTATTAAATAATGTACTCATCAGGGAAGAAATATAGTATAGCGATTGTATTTCAAAGTGCTCTACTTCCATTAATAATACCCAGAAAATAATTATCGTATGCACCTACTACTAGCAAACATGAGAATTCAAACTGTAATTTTAATGTGAAGTACCATAATAACTAACATGAATGGGGAATAAGAAAATTGTGTAAACAGTTACTCTGACTGTATAACTATGAAAGCAATATTGCCAATGAAGGACACAGCGTCTAGTAGAATTGCGAAGAAATAGTAACATAACTAATTCGCTATACCAAAATAATTATTAATGTGAAAACAGAAAAACGTGCGTAAATATGTATCTGCAGTTAGAAGGAAAAAAAGGAACATACAGTAAATACCATGAAAGTAGGAAGATGTATATATAAAGATTTTAAGGAAGTGATCTGTGACTGGTTGAGTATTGGTTACCGTAAAATTGTATTTCGGTTAACAAGAAACTAAGTGCACAAGCAACCAGGAATAATACAAACGCATTAGTATTCAATGTGTGCCAGGATATACGCAATGCTGTGAAAACGTAGGGAAAAAAACACATGTTCCAGGTAAGTTGAGTTTTTGAGAAGGTGAAATACAACGTAAAGTTGTCAAAAGTAAAACATAGCAAATTAAAATATTTTAAGTATCAGCAAATTAGTGATGGTATCGAAAATACGATCTACGCAATTACCTTGGTAATCAGAACATAAAAAGTTTGTGTATTTTGGATCAGTCATATAATAGAAAGAAGTTACTTTCAAATTGTCTAAGGGGGGTAAATTATACACGTACCAAGTTTTGAACCTTTGACATCAAAACATCACAATAAAAACCTCAATGTTACCTTATATTAGTACAAATATCGCTTTAATATCAAATGTTTATTACGTACGTGCAGAAGAAAATAGTACCAAATGAAAGTTTTGTCATAGACGGATTTGAAAAATAAGTAATACCTTTTAATGTCACGCTATCATATTATCGCGTATGGAAGTGTTTTACGGAAATAGTTGAGGAAGACGACTCACTGAAATAACTACTCTATGACGCTTATCTTTTGTACTTGACCTTGCAGGAATCTGCATTCGCATACCTCCGGAAGGTAGATGGCCGGAATGAGATAATATTGTGGTCGAGTTATACAGATATAGTGTTTAGAATACAAGGTTTATGTAGGGAAGGAATTAAATGTTCTGTTGTAAATGCACTTTTTTTTTTTTTTTTTTTTTTTTTAAATCCAAGATAGGATTTAATCATTTATTTTCTGTAAATCTATTATTTTAGAAAGAAACAGATGCAGGTTAATTTTGACTCAATGCTGTTTCGCGTAGTCAATTCTTGTGTAAATGCATCGTGTTCACACATAATCTTCAAAAAAGTAAATAGAAAAATCAGTATTACTAATATGGAAATTAAAAGATGTGCAACATAATCCTAATGATTCCACATTTATCTGACAATTGAATATTCATTGTGCTACACACTTTCAAATTGAAATCGAATATTGATGCATATAACTCTCGTCAGCTTATTGACTTCAACTTTCAAAATTCGTAACTCCAAAATAAATTTCACTTAAATCTCAAAATTGTGTGACAGATTACCGCAGTCTATTAGAAATATATCTAAGAAAAATCCTAATGTAACGTTAAAATAAAATTATCTCAGTTCGTTATCAATAAACTGAATAAATATTTTGCTATTGTATATAGTACTATGTAATTATTATAAGGAAAACCATCATACTCTTCTAGTACGCCAATAACTTAATGTAATGTGTATCTATTTAAGCTTTTGAGCATTGATTTCATAACTTTCATCGCTATTGGATTTTCACTTTATCTTAATAAATTCGTCATAAGCGTGAGCAGAAGAACAGACAAACTTCATAAATAGTTTTAGAAATAGTTGTAACTCATGAAACGTACCAGTAGAACACGTGAGGTGTAGCTGTCAGTAATACACCCCAAAAGTAAATGAAAGGAGTAGTGAACATTAGGCATCAAGAGTAGTATTAATGAAGTTAATTTGAATGATATTTCGGTATTATCCATGTGTTCAAATTTATATGTGTAGGTTCAAAGTGCAGAAGTGTGTACCTATTAGGCGACAATAATTTATATACTTTGGAAGAAAAATCATTCCTATTATCCTAAACTAAAAATAAATGCAGTTATTTATCTCCTTATAGATGGAAAGCAAAGAAAACAATATTTCTTCTTCTTCGAGGTTTGGTTCTTTTTATGCTAATTAGAGTATTTAAAATTAAGCACACTGATGGTTTTTTTTTTTTTTGTTTTTTTTTTTTCAAAGAAAAGTGATAATTATAGCAATCGTAAAATACTTTTTAGTGATGTAACCTGTATTTGATACATAAAAGCCTAGTAATTGATATATGAACTTGCTCGTAGTTTAAAATTATTAGATTAAATAGGAACCGATAAGTGATGTAATTACAATATGATTAAACTGAAAACTATTCATATGTTCAGCAAGATCTGCAGTGAACTTTAATATGGAGAGGATTAAGTTAACAATGTAGGATAGTAACGCAGTATTTCTAAAGTCTCCTTTTGTGTTTTCATTTTAATATGTCGTTCATTTATCATTTTCCTTTAGGTTCTTTCAATAAGTATTGAACACATTATTCTCCAAGTGGGTGAAAATAAATTACATAGTCTTATGCACAGAAGGTTTATAGTTCGCAAAAACAATAAAACTCAATATGTGTGTTATTCTTTCTTGGTCGTTACTATAGTTCTTATTTGTGTTACCTTGTAGGTTTGAATTCTATTATGTTTGGTAATTAATTTAATGTATAGATCAGTTTTGACAATTTCTGTACCACGTAATTCACAATCATGACATGAATCTTGTTATAGGAAATTAAATTTAATTAAAAGTTGGCTGAATGGTTGGAGTTTAGCACCAAAATATGATTAAGAAATAGATAAATAGGTTTTTTTTTTTTTTTTTTTTTTTTTTAAATACTACTTACCTATGTTATTTCTAGTATTTGAAATTAAATACACTCACAGAAATAATTTGTAATATACGGATAATGGGATACTAGAAAATCACATAACGATTGAATTGTAAGAAAATATTCCTATGAGAAACAAAATTAATATATCTAATTGATAATTACAAAGGGGAAAGTGTTTTTCGCGTTACAACAGAAAGGTCTGGTGAATTCTGTAGAGAAGTATTGTTTGCATTATATTTAGCCCAATGATGAACAACAGAAACAGAAAGATAAACAGCCATCGTTCTATAAAAATCAATACTTGTTACCAGTGATAGCAAAGAAAGCATTATTATACGCCAAATATTTGATGAGAGGATACTTAGTGAAATCTGCACAAGCCTATCAGTTTCGTAACTTTAACACATTTACATTCTTATTAAGCGTAGGTATCTCTGAGCCATAAATATTTGTGAAACTTTATTTACTAAGCACTTATACTACTGCAAAAACATTAGAGCACAAGTTTGATCGCTATGTATATAAATATTTCCTGAACAGAGTACAGTAACCTAAAAAAGTATAATTGAAATGAATTGGAAGTTCAAGACATTAAAATGTTGGATAAACAAACCCAGATTTACAAAAGTGTTAGGGCGAAATAAATTAATAAGTTGAGTATCTCAACAATATGAAACAACTTAATTAGTATGATCTCTCAAGCCAACAGTGATTACCCGTGTTTAGGGAATAACATTAGTTTTTGTATTTTTTTTTGTATTATTTTATTTTTCTTGTTTCTTTTCCTATCTTTTTTTTTTTTTTTTTTTTTTTTTTTTTTTTTTTTTTTTTATTGCTCTGCTGCATTTGCTTTAACTTTCATCAACGTTTGCCGTTCCGTGTTCATAAACCTAGATAACGAGAATTTATAGGAATAACACAGTTTCAAGGAAGAAATTATAAGTTACCTTATCAATGTAATTATCGCCATATTAACGGGACTATCGCTCCTAATTTAGAACAGGTGATGTGTATGTCCAGAAATAAACCAATCCTAAAATAAATGTGCAGCATATTCGTGTCAGGAGGGGGAAGGGTGGGCGGGGAATATTAACATTCTGATTGAATATTACATCACATATGTAAGAAGTTCAGACTTCTAGATTATAATAAACCCTTAAATAACCCTTGAATTGAGCCACCAATATTGAGGAAACGGTACGGGCAAGAATCGTTTTATTGCTGACGATTTGAAATAAAATGTGGATGTCTCTGTTTAGGTGGTCTTAACATTGAAAACAGGAGATACAAATTTAGAAAAGGAAGACAATCGGGTCACACATGTCAATATTTTACAAAGCACACATTAAAACATACAATTAGTCTGATGTTAATAATGAAGAGACTTGGAACGGAAACCATATCTCAAAAGGTATCAGAGATGCCGTGCCTCCGCCATATGACAAAGGAAAACTATACAAATTCAACAGGTACATGACCGAAACCGTACTTCTCAAAACATTTAGGAAAACCAACTTCTTCAACATATGACAAGAGAAATACCAAAATTTAGAGGTTACCGAGATTGAAACCATACTTCTCGCGAAAATTTAGCGAAGCCGGCGGCTCCACCAATAATGCAATAGAAACACAGAAATTTAGAGGGTATCGAGATCGTAACCATATTTCTCCAAAAAAATTTAGAGAAACCGGCGCCTCCACCAATAATGTCACAACCTACCCGGCGACTCTACTACTGATGTCACAACTTGGTTGTAACTGGGGGACATAGCTTTATAATCAGATGGTAGAGCAGAAAGACACTGTTTGGCTTGAAACATATTTATTTTGTATTAGTATTGAAACAACAGCAAAGCAGTGTTGGTTTACAATTTAGGGTTGAATAGGCTTACCCGTTACGGACGATGTCAAGTTGTGTTGATGAAGTCGGCAGGACCAGTCAACATAGTTGACCCGTCGGGTGGCTACCGCCACCCAAGCGGCGTGGAGCACAGCACACAGTAGTTCCTGGACAAGACTCCCCCGAGCGAGCTCTCAGAGCCCGGTTATAACGCGTCCTGTCCTCTATGGGGGTCTTGCAATTGTAGTCGCGGCTTTTATCATATTTGGTATGCCAACGCCCTGGTGAACGGGATGTTCTAGAAAATTCTTAAGACACGTGACATCGCATGATGCAACCATTCCAGCAGTTACTATGCGGAAGGGTGACATCATAGAAAAGTCCATAGGGACTACCATAGGAAGTGGTGAACCACCCATGTCCGGTCACATATATATCTTAAGATATGTGTAACAAGTTAAAGGAATTGTAAAATGTGATTTATCACAAATTTAGAAGCTTAATAAAATGTTATAACTTAACATAAAATAGGTACTTCTCAATCACATACGTGACAATACTGCACAAAAAACTAAATCTCATTAAAACACAGTATTTAAGTACAATATAATTTTCTGTGGATTGAACCATTTGCAAGATATTCCTTGATATTTGTGTGCATTTTATAATATTTAAATCTTTCTCAAATGGTAGGTCGTTATTTGTTTGTTTGTTTGTTTTTTTTTACAACCTGGACATGCAATGAGAATGATTATCAGAGCCATTACACAGCGACATAGCGATTTGTTAACTATTTGAAGCTAGTATATTCCTATACTACCCTTGCACCTACAAGACAATGTAACTTGAAGCAAATAGAGCAAAGATGTTTGCAAGATAGTACAAGAGTAGTGAAAGACATGTGAGTGGATCACATCAGATTTTTAATATCTTCGAAAAAGGATTGGCTTTTACATGACTTAACAAAGCAGCTGAGGGGCGCGCGGAGTAAAGCTTTGGAAAGCTTTCTGTATGAAAGATTATTGTATAGGTAGAATTTACATACCTCTTGCTTACTAAATAAACCATTCCTTGTGGTTCATTGTATTTTTATATTTTGTTGACCATTAAAGGGCACATTTAATTAATTGTTATATTTTAATGCTAATGGTACGCCCAAAACAGGACATGGCGTTGGTATTCCTGAAGTACGATTTGAACAGACATTTTGCAAAGGTGAGAAATATAGATGATAAAATTAGATTGCATGTGTGGATTCACTCAAGACCACACAGAGTGGGACACAAAATATGCCAAGGATATACGGATGGGCCATACACAAACTTTATATTCCAGCAAATACTTCTATATACCTGATTATACATAAAAAAAACTGAATGCGCGCACATTCTAGAATATAAAGGTCAGACGGAAGGGACTCAGGGATTGTATACAAATGCCAATAGTGGTGACAGCCTATTTGTGTGTCCGACAAATACTATGGAACAAAGGCTATCAGTAAACTCAGCTGCATGTTGAAAATATCTACTTGTGTAAACCACGCTGCAACATGACGTGTAACTTAGAAATATTGTGCTCTTTTAATGCGCTTAATCATTTTATCCATGGCTGTACAATCTTGTATGACTGGTAAACACTAAGAAAATCATCTTCCGTGGATTTCATGTTCTATAGTCAGAAAATTCAAGATATACATTTCAATTATCATAAAAACAACTCAAACATATGGCATTTTAATCAAAATCGTTATAGCCATTTCCAAGAAAATAAAAAATTTTGAAAGCTTTTCCATGTAAAGGGTAGTAGTTTACAGTGGAACAATTTTCTTCAAAATATTCGTGACATATCCTTGAATGACATTAAACTTAAATACCAACTTTGGTTTTTAACCGACTTCTCGTTTTGAGTTATGCTGTTCAAACTGACGACAGACAGACGGACGGACAGACACACACACAGACACACAGGGACCTTTTTCTAAAAATAGATTTTTTGGATTCAGGGGGTCTCAAAACATATTTCCGGTGAAATCTCGACATCGAGGGGCTCTAATGACCTAGCTGTCGACGGGCCCTTAAACCCTAATCACTCACTCGACATCGAATTTTTGGGTGAAATACAATAATACTTCCTCTGCTTTACTATACGTAGTAGAGAAAGTAAGAATATAAAATTTCTTTCAGCAAATTACTCTTGGCTTCAATTCTTACTTACACATATTTCACTTCAAAAACTTTCATTAATGGTATAATTTATACAAATTTCTACTAGCAGTACAAATGTAAATTATAATTTGTGCACTTTTGCAACATTGTTTTATTTTCTAGCTTAAAACCTGCGCTGAAGTGGTGTTACGACCGCCTCCGTAGCGCAATTGGTAGCACGCTTGTCTCTATCCCCGGTACCAGCATGGGGATTTTATCCCCTCTGGGAGGTCTAGCACTCAGCCTCGTTAGGTCCCGGGTGGACCAATTGAGGAGCTACTTGATGGAGAAGTAGCGGCCCCAGGTTTAGAAGACCGCATAACTGGCCGGGAGGGCTCGGGGCGCTGACCACGTCCCACCCTCCAGTACTGCACCTCACCAATGACGCCTGTAGTGGGCAGAGGTGGGGGACGCAGCGGCTGGGTGGTAAGCCTTGGCCCTTCGTGGGCTGTCGCGCCGGGGTTTAGTTAGAAGTGGTGTTACATCAAGAGGTCTTGAGAAAAGTGAACTCAATATTTAGAAATTTCACTTTAGGAACAAGATTATTCAATTACAATTTTTAACAGTGAGTAAAGGAGTAAAATAAAATGTTTTGTTTACTACTTACAACGTGTTAGTTCCAAGGCACTCCACGAAGCACTGCTCCTGTAACTGGCATTGACGCAGTATACAAGCGTATACTTGAAATAAGAAGAGTTGAAGCTTATTACTTTTTTTGGCGTCTGTAAACCAAGGTGAGCACGTCAACAGCAATTATGTATAGGAAACACACGGTGTTATACCTTGGCAAAGATCACTGAATGTGATTAAAAGTGAATTCAAACTAGTTAAGAGGAAATTTGTTCATCTCAATTACCATAAAAATGTGGATATGTTATTAATCTTATTTATTTTCTTCCCATGCATATGGGGGCTGACTTTGGAGTTGAATGCAATTGGGAGAGTTACTATTTATCTCGACGATCTTGAAAACTATAGAGTCAATACTCGGATTGGCCAGTTTTTTAAAGTATCACCATATTCCAGGCCTACACAATTATTCTGCAGACCGTAAGGATACCAGCTTTGATTGAAATTGTTTCAGAATGCACCAGAATGTTATGGAACATACATACATGTTTATACGTATTATGCATTTACTGCAGATACTTGTTATATACTAGTAACTGCCGATTAGCTAAAGTGCGAAGATTGTAATTAAATGCCGGATTTAATGATCAAACAAGTAATTTTGTATTAAATATTTAAAATATGCATTTTCCCCTGAAGTATACATTATCAAACATTGGTCAACCTGTCTGTCAAAGTGTGACTTTTAAAGTAGATGATTCACATATATGTACAGTTCGGGTCACGGAAATTTTCCGATGCTGTTAGTGTCTTTTGGTGTGTTACTTTATTTAATATTGGCATAACCTTTTCACCAGTCATGTTCCACACCAGTTCTGGCTGTGCCAATCTCTTATTGGTTTGTATCAAAGTCCAGTAGAGGCCAGAGGCAGTTCGAGTCGAACGATCCTGATGGTCTCAAAGTCCAGTACAGTTGGATTCACAGTTCTTGGCCCCTGACCTTGAGTTGAAGTCCTGTAGGCGAACCTATAGTTTCTGTCTCGTCATCTCATATAATTCTGGGAATGAAACCATGCACAACAAGTTGGGCGGGGAGCGGGAAGGTAGTGATGTCTGCATTTCAACAGTCCCTGCTAATTCACAATTCATTTTTTTGTGCGGCGTGAAGTAATTACACACATATTAAGATGTTTGCGGTAAGAATGTATATACTGAATTT
Organism: Tenodera sinensis; assembly: GCA_030765045.1. Taxonomy (NCBI): domain Eukaryota; kingdom Metazoa; phylum Arthropoda; class Insecta; order Mantodea; family Mantidae; genus Tenodera; species Tenodera sinensis. The sequence goes on from CM060972.1 coordinate 47,755,938, forward strand.
ATGAGACATTGATCATAGCATAAATAAAGAATGCTGCCATTGCTTTCTAAATTAGGATCCAAAACATTACACAATCAGAGTAGCGAAATTGTTTCAAATGTATGGGCATACATGAAGAAAAAAGCTAAAAGCAAAGAACTGCTTACATCACAAGAGTTTTTCAAAAAAATTAAAAAAGTTCAAAAACGCGTATTAGATGCCACAGGAGCGTCAGAAATAACAGTGAAAAGAATTGTTCAAGAACGCGAACATGAAAATCAGAGCACGTCTTTTGGAACTCCAAGCAAAAGAAGTTCCGAAATGAGTAACGGATATAGATGACTTCGATAAATGTGTCGTTAGAAGAACGATTTATAATTCTTGTGTTTAGGAAAAATGTGCTTTTTTCTTTCCTTCCTTCTTTTTAAATTAACGTCTTCCAACGTAATGTCATATCGGACGGTGAGTGAATGAAATGGGTGAAATGATGCTCAAATGAGCCCGAGGTCCATGGAGCTTTAAGTTACCCGACATTTGTCTTCTCAGGATAAGGGGAAACCTCGGAAAAAAAAAAAAAACAACCCTTACCCGGATAACTTATCCTAAGCGAGATTCGAACTCGCGACCTCTTGAACGTGAGGCATCACGCTACCGAGGTGGGCAAAAAAGAAGTGCTCCTACAATAGCCAAATTACTTAGAATTTTAAGAGAAGGCATTAACTTCCAGGGCAGCAAGTCATCCTTAAACAGAATAGTGAGAGAACTGGGTTTTAAACGGAAAAAGACCAAATTTACAATATCTGCAGTGATGCATGTATTAGGTAATACGAACACATTTGCACAGCTAATTAACCTAGGCACATTGTATAGACATTTTTTTCTGCATGGACTGTACATACTACTTTACGAAGTAGAACGTTGTGTGAGTAGCATATGACGCTTACGCACCAATTCGCTTGCTGTCAGCAGTCTCCTGGTTTGGTAAGTAACTCACTTTCAAGCTTTACATTTCCTTCAGGGGCCAAGAACGCTGAATCCAGCTGTAACACAAGCAATGACCGATGAATAAGGGGCGTGCCCGAGGTGCGTAATGCAAGGGAAAGGTAAGAAAGAATTTAACCCAAGTGGAACGATTGTCACCAACATCTCCTGGCCGTGTCCGTCGCTCATTGGTTTGATGTCATAATTCTGGGATTCGGTTTTGGGAACCAGGGAGAAGGACAAGGGTGGGTCGCACGAAACAGCGTTGTTGAATATATTATCCTCTATACTATGCATGCCATTTGAAGTGAGCAAACGATATGGATGACAAGCCCAAAGTAATTACGCTTCTTGAACAAGGATATAACCCTGCAAGGGCTGTGGAGCTATATGGAGTGAACTGATTCAAACTGGTGGAAGAAATACCAAGAACGGGTATACTGGACACGTGGATTAATTACTAGAACATTACATTTCCCCTTATGTTTGTCTACGTCACCAAAACTTGCTTTTGGGTGCTCGGTATATTTTATGCAGATAGAGCTTAAGTTACAGCTTTAAATTATTTTGTAATGAAATTACATGATTCAAAATAAATATGCACAATGTGGAGTTCAAGTTAATACACATACAATAAAGCAGATAAATCTGCCTCATCCTCCATTCCCTTCCCAAGAAAACTACACACACCTGAGAAAGTTCATTATTCGAAAAGGAGTGGCAATTTGGCGTTTGCTCCTATCCTCAATAACCACTGATAAAATAATCAAAGTCTGATGATATGTTTCAATGTAGCTTAAGGGAATGTTGTAAATTGGTTTGAGTCAAAAATATCAATTTTGTGTTTTTTTGCTGATTTTGCAAGTTTAACACCTATTTTATTATTATTTAGTATTTTAATACCCACAAACTTGCCAGAAGTGTCTTTAAAATATATTTAACCGTCCAAAAGCGGACAGTTATAATAATATTATATATTATTAATACATATATATAATATTAATAAAAGATGTGTAAAAAATTTCATACTTCTAGAGTGAATATTTTCTCTGAAAAGTGGAGTTAAACTTCTTAAAATTAACATTGCAAGCATAGAGCTTACAACCTCCCCTTAAACTGTTGGGCTTCTGGATCAACTCCGCCATAGCGAAACAAAGGGCAGGCGCACGTCTTCCTATCGCTGACAGAGGTTCGAACTGGGGGCATGTTGCCATTCACTACCAACCTAAATAGCTGTTCCTCATATCGGAAAGTTTCCGTGCGCCTTTAAATATATGAAAATGAACGCGTATTTTACATATACATTTGGACTCTACTTGAGAAATAAAAATCCCATAAAACAGTCCATAAAGCTGAGATAACAGATTTTAGTTTTTGTGCTTCGATAATTCACTTTTTCTAGTGCTTTGTATCTAAAATAAATTTTCCAAATATTACATAGCAAGTAAAAGTTCCATAGATAGATCACAACATAAAGGCAGCTCCCCTAAAATTTTATTGAAACAGTTGTTGGCGAGTGTGTGTGTGTGTGTGTGTGTGTGTGTGTGTGTGTGTGTGTGTGTGTGTGTGTGTGTGTGTGTGTGTGTGTGTGTGTGTGTACATATGCGACGTTGAGGCCATTCCGCGCATTTACATTAAAATGTGCTCAAGTTGGCAATTTCAACAGTCGTGTACTGGTACGTGTAGCACTGTTGTTAAGAAATGTTACTGTACTGGATACTGCACAAGTGACGCAGTAGGAAGAGCACTGAGGACTCTTATGGAAGAATTAACGCTTGCGCAGGAATGTTATTATGCTCATCGTTCATTCCCAGTACACAGATGGCCAAACGATAGCATTACTTGCATATTAAGATACCAAAAGGAATGTTAACAGATTATCAGAAGAGTTCGTTCTTAAACTTCGACGCTAGCCAACGTCTAAAGCGTACATTTCATTTCCGAACAGGGGTTCCTCTTCACATCTCGAGACGTTGTTAGATACTGGAGCTCGTAATAGCGATACCGTCGCCCTGCAACAGGTGTAACGGTAAGTTTACAAAAATAGTCTTCCGCACCTCCTGCAGATTGGTAAACTTTCGTTGCGCCACCTCTTTCGGACCTTAATTACAAGAATAAATTATATGGCAGAGGACGCACCGGGAGGTCATGTTACAGTTTCTTTATGTATGGCCTAGTGATTGGTAATTGAAGCACTGGGTGATATTATTTTTTTAAGGACCTCCACGGTGACCATCACATGGCACACCTCTCTTTCCTGTAACAGTTTTTGGCTGTCGGTGGTCCTATCTAGACTTACCTGGTAATTCGGTGGAGGCCGGCAGCGGGAAGTCAGATGTCGCACCTGGACGCCGACGTATCCCTTCGCTTCCAGGTCCATAAATGTAATCGACTTCTAAGTCAGCTGGCAGCCGTTTGACTACATACCGGAGGGGCTGCTCGTTCCTGTTGTGTGAAGGTGAAGTTGTCCACGCCGGTGTCCTTAAGGAACTTCGTTACGGGGGCGACGTCCTACTTCCTCTGAAGGAAGCACTTTAGGCAGTCCCGGGTTGTCTGCAGCTTGAACGTTCCCGCTGGTATGAAGTCCCGGAGGAAATGGAGGACCTTTACGGTATTGTTTTCCTTCTGGTATGATAATTCTTGGTGGCTTTTGGTTGCCACTGGCTGTTGCTGTGGTGGGTTGGGTTTGGCTGGATGTGGATGTGGAGGTTTAAGGGTGGGAGGTGGTTGTGGAGGGTTGAGGGTGAGTTATTCTTCTTTGGGATTCTGTTGGTCGGGTTGAACGATGGGTTTTGCGGTTGGATCTTTTGGGGACGGTGTTTGTGGCGGTGTGGGCTGCTGTTTGGTTTTCTTCGTTGGTTGCTTTTGGCCGAAGTGTTCGCTGTCCGAGCCACTTTCCCGGCGCTTTTTGCTGACAGGAACGGTTTTCCAGCCCTCTCCTAGTTTAACAAGGAGCCGCTTCTTTTGAGCGTGCTCCTTATAGCATAGCCAGAGGACCTGCGCGACGCTTTGGAAATGGTTCGACTTGGTTGAGCGAGAACGTTCGAGTAATATATGATCTCGCCGCTCAAATCGTCCACTTCTTTCTGGAGTTGCTCCCGGAACTTTGCCTTGATTTCCTCCTTCTCCAGGCTGGCGTTGGCGGCACTTGGTTTGGTAGATGTAGTTGCGGCCGCTGACGGAGTGGGGCTGACTGTAGCTGGTGGGTGCCGCAGTGTCTAGCCGGCAGTCGGCACAGCGTGTCCTGTGGCTGAAGCCATCCTACCTTCTCCTCCCTGTGCGGATACGCTAGCCCGTGAGTGCTAGTAAATAGCCCACTGCCGCGCGCCCCACACGAGCTTTGGAAGCTAGCACTAAACTTCACTCTGTCACTGTCACTATATACATAAAATAAGAAGTAAAAATATAGGAGTAGGTACTTTGACACGACTATATACAAAAAATCCGCCTTGATGTACACAGACTATACACGTCTTTCCCGTCAAAATTATGGTAGGTGTCGTTGAGCGATCCCGCCAAACCGTATCACGTGACTGTTTCGCGTGCTCGCCAAACAAAGGATATCACTTCCAGCATTCCACAACAGGTCGTACAGGTTCTCCTGTACGGTATGTTTATCTGTACAGCACCTAGCCGCTTAGTGCGTCTAGGTGCTGTGCATAAAAGAAAGTGGTCTAAATTTTTTCAAGGATGCAGTAAGTGGGCAGGAATAGGTGTTGGGGTAAGTATGTGTTAGATGATAGGATATCACTCAAGTTTCAGGTTTCAAGTTTATTTTATTAAGAAAGTATTGACCTGGTGTCGGTACATTGGGCCCGGCTTACAGGCTATAATTTACATTTATATATATGCTTAACTTTGTTCCTATTTACATCATTTTTTATGTACATAAAACCCATACGATGACCATCATTAGGTCATCGAGAATAGTTTATAATTGTCTTTTTTAGGGTTGTATTTCTTCTTTGTGTTATATACATATGTACATATTTACACTATTTAGACACACGCATTCACCCACGCACACACACATACACGCACACACACTCATCTTCACTGGGCACACCAGAAATATGCGTCCCTGCTCGTGCATTGCACTATTTACACTATGTACACTGTCCCGCGGTGGCAGCTCCTGAATGTTTTCCGAGGCGAGGGCCTCTGCCGGAACATGTATGTGGTCTAGGAACGAGGTTGCGTGGACGCGCATTAGTCGACGAGCCGAGCCGCTTCTAGAACATTTTGATCCTGGTATGCTTGCGGTGCTTCGGCTCGCCTTTGCCAATGTTGGCGATCACGTCATTTTCGTGGTTCCTAATGCACCTCCACGCCGCCATTGCTCAATTTTCTATTGCCTCCGGGATGAATGGGATCCGGGTTTCGAGGTTTAGAGTTTGGGTGGTGGTGAGGAGTGGAGCAGAGAGGATTTTTCTGAGGGAGAGGTTTTGGAGGGTTTGAAGTTGTTTCAGGGTGGTTTTGGAGGCATTTGCCCGGGCCACGCATGCATACAGGACCACCTAGAGAATAAATGACCTATATAGTATCAGTTTTGACTTCAGTCGCAACTGTTTACTATGGAAGATGGGGGCGCACAACTTTAGCCGCTGTCTGCCTTTATTGGCGCTATTTTTTATGTGGGTGGACCAACACTTTGTGCGGTCCAAGGTGACACCTAAGTATTTAACCTGCTGACGGCAGTGCAATATTTGACCACCGACCGTTAGGTCCATTGCCAAAGTGTGACGCCGCTTGGAGAAATGAATCAGCTGGCATTTGTCGGGGTTAATTTTGATTTTCCAGTCATGTTGCCATGAGAGGAAGTTGTTCACATAACGTTGCATTTCAGCATGGCCGAAACGTGGGTTTCTATGGTGGTTGTATATTGCAGTGTCGTCAGCATACATGGCGACCTTGCATCTGGCGTCCACTGGGAAGTCATTAGTGAATAATATGTACAGAAAAGGGGACATGATTGCCCCTTGTGGGACGCCAGCCCGCATCACTCGCTCCCGAGAGGAGGAGCGGCCCACTTGGACGTAAAACTGCCGTTTTTCTAGAAAATTGTGCAGCAAGTATAGATAATTTTGAAGAGCCGGGAAATTGTGGTGCAGTTTGTAAATGAGGCCATTGTGCCAGCACCGGTCAAATGCGGCTTCTACGTCCAGAAATAGCGCCAACCTTGAAGCCCCATTGTTAAATTGCTCTGTTCCGTCATCTGTGAGCCTGAGAAGCTGTAACTCAGTAGAATGTCCTTTTCGAAAGCCAAACTGTGAATTTGAGAGTTCATGGGATTTCGAAACATGTTTTTGGAGTCGAGAAAGTATAAGTTTTTCGAGCAATTTGCCAATAATAGACAAGAGACTGATGGAGTGGTAGTTTTGCGGTTGTCTGGTGCTTTTCCCTTGCTTTGGGAGCATAATTACCTTGGCTCTTTTCCAAGTAGAGGGGAAATAGCCTTGCTGCAAACAGGCGTTAAATATTTTGGTCAGTTGCACCAGAGCTTTTCTCGGGAGATGCTTAAGTTCCTCATTAGTCACTTTGTCTGGGCCGGCAGCTTTCCCATTAGGTAATTTCCTAATGAGCTTGTAAACTTCCTGCGTTGTTATTAGGGATAGCTGTTGCTCTTGCTTCAGCGCCACCCAGGTTTGTACCCATGTCTGTACCTCCCGTTCTAAAACACGGTTGGTAACTGTTTTCACTGAATCTGTCTTCAAGACAGTCAGCGAGGACCTCGGCTTTCTCCTCTTCGGAGAAGTGCAGGCCGCTGTGAGTGTGCAGCGCCTCAGTTGCGGAGTTGACGCTCGTGGAAGCTTTGAAAGCCTGGAGTAATTTCCACAAAGAAGAGTCCGAATGGGTGGTACTCAGCATTTTGTTTTCCCACTGTTTAGTTTTGTTGATTTTAATTTGACGCCGAATAATGTTGCGTAGCCATTTTGCTAGCACTTTATATTCTGGCTGACGGGTGTACCGCCACAGTCTTGTCAAGCGTCGTCTCCGCGCAATGAGTTGCTCTACCTCGGGGTATGTGCAAAAACCGGGTGGTCTTGTGGTGTATGTGGTAGCATTGCTTTTGGCCGTGCGTGGCGAGGAGGTGCTGGCTGCTCTATTTCAACTCGCAAGCGCGTGCGTAATGGTTCGGCCGTCTCGTGCAAGGTGCCGCTATCTAGTTTATTAAGCACAACTATATACATTAGTGCTGCCGTGGCGTGCGCTTGAACTATTTACATTTTTTTATTTAATAAAATTGCAGCCAAATAGCCACATACAGTTACTTCACGTAACACTTTCACATTTTGCATTATCATTTATAGATTTCACTCTTTTACTGCACAGTTATATGTGATATCGCTCACAGGCTTCATTACACAGTTCACACACACAAACACAGACACACACACGTTGTGGTTGGGTAGTGATAATTATTTACATATTTATATGTATATGTATTAGCGCGTGTCACAAAATTGTCCTCGTGTGGTGAACTTATTTGTTTGCAGTGGGGTTGCCACTGCACTGTTGTATACGGTGTCGAGGTTCCCGTCCGACCACATTGCCTTACCTTGCAAATAGCTGGATCACATACCGGATGGCACATGGAGTAGAATCCTTGAATGTATTGGACTTCAGCAGGCATTTTGCTGTCCAATATCTGAGGATGGCTATAATCGCATGATAGATCAAAGCGTATTAGCACCAAGAGCATTCCATGAAATGAAATATGATGATAGAAAGGACCACTGTAGGTCAAAACACAATTATTCCGAAAGGAATAAAGCTAGACCTCTTAACTTTTAGTAAGAAGTGTAACATTTGCCGTAACTGTTTTCACAGAATGTAAGGAATCGATGAAATTTGGACAAAAATGACGAAAATGCGATTTTTGTTTTTTGCCTTAAAATTATGTCTGTACCTTGTACTTTCAGAATCTACCGTCGTTTACTCCCCATCGCCATTTATAAGGCCGGTACGCCATTATTTAAATGCCCATGTGCGGGTGGGCGTGGCTGCTGAAATGCATTCATTACCCCATTGCAGCAAAATCGCGGACAATTTTGAAGTTTAAATCAGGTGGTCTGATTCAGTTCTGGTGGATGTAAGCAGAGACATCTTATGGGATGGATGCGTAGGCTTCCACGGCCTGTGTCCTGATGTGTGACGCGGCCTTCACCGGAAGCCAAGATCACACATCTTATGGGATATTCTGCAAATGTTCATGCCGGTGAAACAGACCAAACTATTTCCGGTTTTTGCATGTGTGAAGCACGTGGTTGTATTTTTCTGAATTTTATTCAAGATTACACAGCCTAAAGAAGAGAGAAGTCATCTTTATTGTGGTCTACATTTAGATAAGTAGAGTTCAGAATAAGAATAAGTATAATATAGAATAAGATAAGGCAGGGAATACTAAATGTCTTCTTGCTGTGAAAATCTAAATTCTTTACTTAGCTGTTTTAAACACACAACCAGCTAATTCTCTTCTCACCATTATAATTTATTGTAAAGTTGTAAAGATTATACATTAGGTGGACCAGATTTTTATTAAATTATTATTAATTGGTATAAAATTATTATAAAATGGGTAAGCAAAACAAACAAAGAAATCTCTTGCAGCAAGAATAAATATGTCTAGATGGCAAACTGCCAAATCTCAGGGGAAAACAAGCATAACTAGATCTACAGTAGATCTCGAAGAAGCAGGTTCAAGTAGTAAAACATTGCAGTGACTTCAGCTATCAGTGAATTTAATGTGGGTTGTGAGGCTACTCTATGTAAAGGAAAGAGTCACAGCTAGTAAAGCAAGTCCAGTCAGCAAAAGAATTGGTAATGTTAGGGATAAGGGACGATTAAAGCAGAGTGCACCAAGTATATTAAATACATTCAAATCAGCAAAAGAACAGTTAAGAGTAGCAAAACTTAAAGAAGGAGAAGCTAAACAGTTAGCTGAAGGACCTCCTTATGGTCCAGGAGAATTCTAAAGCAGTAAATGCATGTTGTTATACACTTAAAACTTTAAAGTCATTTTTCTCTGCTTTCTATTTTTTAACATTTTTCAATCTTCAAAATACATCTTCTAATACAGTTTTTAATAGATTTCTTTTAAATTTTGCACACATGTTCTTAGATAGTTGCTTCATAAAACTTGGTATTTTTAAATGCTCTGGATGGAGTAGCTTAATTATTGAATTTTTACTTTGAAAACTATGAATAATTTGAAAAAAAATGGACATTGAGATATTCAATATTTTTTTCCTCCAAAACTGTTTGACATAGCCAAATAAAAATACCAGGTTTTGTAGACATAATCTAGGGAAATATATGGCCAGAGTTTAGTTTATTTAGAACAAATAGTATTTTATAAGAAGCGCTTGTTATACTACCTTAAAATTGCAGCAGAAAACCAAAGAAGCTTTGTTTGCAAAAACTATCCCACATAGAAAAGTGAAATTTGGTAAACCTTCTAGTTATACTTTGGCACACATACATACAAATTTTCACATCATTGTGACAAAAATTGTGGATTTTGGTCATTTTCACAGATGCCTCCCCGTAATGTCAGCTGAAAATAACACTGTACTAGGGGTGAAAATGAAGTGTTATAATTAATACATAATGCAGATGCTAAAACTAACAAAAAAATTGTAAGACTCAAGGACATTTTTAATAATGAGTACTTATATGTAACTTCATTTTTCGAAAACAAAACATTCAGTTATGAGAATATTCAGCTAACATTAAAAAAAAAAAAAAAAAAAAAAAAGGATTGGACAACTTGCAAAAATAAGATCAGTATTCAGTTTAGATAACGAGAACAGTACAGGCTTCAGAGCACCCATATCTAATCTAAGATTAAGTCGAGATTATTTGGGAGTAAATTTATACTTTTTCATGTTTACAATGTGGATTTACTTCAAACGAATTCGGGATAAACACATAAACAGCTGGATGACATAAGAAATAAGTTTTGATCAAATAGAAAATAGTAAAAAATAATTCTCCTGAGTTATTGCTTTGAGTGAACACTTCTAATTGTTGCACTAAGTAAGCATTGTCATCAGCAAACTGCGAGCTGTAATGGAAATGGTTTCCTAAAGTATTAATTATACATAGCGTCTAATATTTCTGGTGGTTAATAATACCTACTTAGAGCGGACACAAACTTCAACGGCGGCTGATACCTCACCATTAATATTCTCTTTTCTGTTATGCAATACATTTTGTGGGGGCAAATGATATTTATATCATCAGCTTTACAGCGTAATCTCACGGCGTGTTTAACTATAAAACATCACAAGACTCTGATTGGAGGTAGTGTCGAGCTACCCACCATTAAATTTTGTGTCAGCCGTAGTTGTTACAGGTAAAGGTAAAGGGTACAGGTACAGAGGGGGGACACATCGCTCACATCGACCTACACAGATCAATTGTGACTACCATCTCCCAGGAGGCAGGGATGAAATGAGGGAACCGAAGGGGTAGTATGAGACTGGCAGCTAGACAGGCCCACCAGAGACGCTCGGAAGTCCCTAACCAGTGCTGAGATGTCTTCATTCCGGCACAAGGCCTCACCAAGCAGCCAGCATCACACCGTGAGTCCGGGGCGGTATCGCACGAAGCGTCCCTCCCCTTCGATGGAGGACAAGGGCCACCAGACGCCACCCAGCGCCGAGAACAGCAGTTACCATGCGCAGTCATCCACGCCATCTGCCCGACACTGCCCACACTACACGCCTGGAACTACCTGAAAGATAAGGAAATGAAATGAAGGGAAACGATGGAAACGAAACCATGGTATGAAATAACGCAACCCAGCATTCGCCTAAGTGACATGGGGAAACCACGGAAGAACCCATGTCAGAGTGCGCGTCCACGGGGATCGAAACGGCGGCATCCCGAATGCGGGCCACAGACGTTACCGCCGGAGCCATCGCGCTCGGTAACGTTGGGCCCTAGTTGAGCACTATATTATACATGTAGACCAACCTGCCATTTTGAATCCCATAGTCAAGCGGCCTGTTTTGACAAGAAACGACTCTTGGCAAAGAAACTATATGTATTTGCATGTTCAAGGAGATGAGACATATATTTTTCATTTCACTTACATACATTATTTCTAATATACAAAAGAATGAGAGACCTGTTTTTTAATGTTATGGAAAGAGAAACTGTTATCTTAAAAATAATATCATTGCAACCACGTGCCGATTTACATCTGACGTCCTTGCATGGTTAATTTGACATAAGTCGAAAACTGCAGGAGATATTTAAAATCCAATTACAGATTCTGAAAACTAGGCAATGGTTACGAAATTCTTACACTGGATGTCAGGATCAGTTTAACGTTTAACGTTTTTAACTGATGTTAATTTATGGCCTCGTCGGTTTCTTCGAGTTGGTTACAATAAATGCAACATACAAATAACTTAAGGATTCTTAAATATATTTATTTACTGACCATTTAAAATAATATCAATAACAATAACATTAAATTTAAGAAGAACATGATTTAGCATGCACTACAATAGTAAGTTAGTTTATTTTGTCAGTGCCATACAATGTACAGATGGACACGTCAATAGAAAAGAAGATGCACTTAATTATAAAATCATGTAAGGAATAAAAACCTTTGTTTATTATATAATTCTTTAAACAGGTTTTGAAGCTGTTTAAAGATTTGATACACATTATTTCTTTTGGCAAATTATTTAACACGTCACTTATGGAGCATATTGGTGACTTTGTAAATTTAGATTTCCTGTAATGCGCTATATGTATATTACTTCTATTTCTGGTGTCGTAATTGTGTACATCTGTATTTAAAATAAATGATTCAGGATACTTTTTGTAATATAAAGCAGATTTATAAATAAAAATGGATGTCAGAGTCATAATTTTAAATATACTAAAAACATCTCTAAGAGAATCCTAGGTCTTAAATTAAAAACAATTCTCAACATCCGTTTTTGAATAAGGAAAACCCTTTGAATATTGCAAGTATTGCCCCAAAGGATCACGTTATACATTAATGCAGAATGCCCAAGAGAAGAATAAATGTTTAATAAATTTTCGAGATCCAATGGTTGTTTAAGACACCTAAGAGCAAAACACACCTTATTTAATCTCTTGCATATATCATTCAAATGAGCATTAAAATTCAGTTTTTCGTCAACGAAAATACCTACAAATTTAGCAATAGGAGCAGTTTGAGTATTTATCAAGGGAGGAAACAAAGTATTATGAAACGACAAAATAATAGTCTTACCCATGTTTATCATTAATCTATTAGCATCACACCAATTTATAAAAGAATAATTGGTATCATTAATACGTTTATCCAATTCATCAATGGTACTTGCTGATATAGATTTAATCAGCTAAATAAAACATAAAACACATCAGATAAGAATCCTATATAACATTTTCAATTTATTCTTGAAAACATTGTAGTATTTAATGTCCTTTGAATGATCATTTTCGCCGTTGACACTGACACCGGTGACAGCGGAACTGAAGGCGTAATATTCCAGATCCAAGAGGGGATGACTCAGTAATAACAAGACACTCTCCAAGACCGAGAAGAACTACTGCGCCACCTGGCAGTAGTAAAGTCACTGGAACATTTCCATAAGTACTTTACGGTGGCCATTCAACCTGAGGACTGATCACTTCGCCCTCACCTGGCTTCAGGAACCCGGAGGGCCAGGGTATCGAGGTTCCAGGAGTACAACCTCACCTCAGAACACCACAAGAGAAGCAGCTACTCCAATGTGGATACCCTGTCGAGAAGATTTTGTTCAGAGGGGATGGTGTAGGCCAGTGTGTTCCACCTGAGTTGCTAGCCAGTGTATAAAGCCGTACTCGCCGCTTTTAAACTAGGTATACAGGAAGAAACCATTGCCCAAGACACAAAAGCATGACAAAAAATGACAACCTTTAACACCGCACAGATAAAGTCGCATTAGCGGCTAGGTGCTGTGCAAATAAACATACCGTACAGGAGAACCTGTACGACCTGTTATCGAATGCTGGAATGCGTGAGTAAATCTGCAGAACGCCTCACAGCTCTGCCGTGGGGTATGCTGCCGTCACGGCGCGGTGTGTACTGGCGGAGACCTGCGACGGGGAATGAGTGACGTTGCTATGATCTTTGCCCAGTGAAGTGTTGGCTGTCAATCCGTCTACACCGTGCTCCGCGCAACTCTGCTGCGCACTCGCCTATATTGCGAGTATGGACACAGGAGTTCAAGTTCCTATAAGCTTGCAATAGTGATAAATACCGACAAGAGAAGTGTTACTCAATATAAATGATTACTTGGCAGTTGTGGCGTTTACACTGCCAGGAAATGGACGTGATCTTATCCTTTACATTTATATTTTTGGCAGCCTACTACTTATGCATTCCCACCACAGTCATAAACATTCCCGCGGCGACTAAATGTAATAACATGTATTATAATGCTGTAACTAGTAGGAAAGGAACAATTCCTACAGCTTTATCGATACCATTAAACGTTTGTTCCTTATATTTTTAAGTTTATAAATTTTACTTGCTGTGAAGAAGCTACAACGCTCCACATCTGTAAATATCACGTGAATACTTTTGCAGAATATTTTCAAGCACAAGTATCAATTAGCGCTGTTCTCCTCAGGACGAGGTAAATTACTCAGTTTGCAGCGTGGCTCAAGTCTTATACGAACTCCGTTCCTGGACATCAAGATAACTTGAGCCGTTAGATCCAGATCCTGGAAGGGATTCTCTGATGGCAGAATCTTGAAGTGCCTGAGTATCAGTGCCATTGTCGCCTTCATTTCGTGAAGTGCAAATTTGTACCCTGAAAAACAAAACATATAGCTATAAGGTAAACCAATAAGCATTGATTATAAAATAGCTTCTCCTTGTGTGCGTGTGTTTATGTGTGTGTGAATTGTATAACTAAAATAAATGTCAGATAAATACCAAACTTGGTATTTGTGGTTGAGCGACATTCAGTGATACGACACTAAGAGTTTTAAGAAAATCCTACCACCCTAGACTTCATTTTACATGGAAAAAGTGTCATCTTTGTTTACAGACAGCCCAGTTATCTGGCCATCAATTATCCCAACCCATATATTCACATTGAACTTGTATTGGTTACTTCTAATCACCACCGTAAGGGAATTTTCGTCTGCCCTAACTTGAATGTTGTTTGCATGCCATCTCTAGAGAAAGTGCATTCATCGGTGAACAGTACAAACGTCGGAAACTGCGGCTGGAGTAAGCGGTGCTGTAAATAACATTGTGCAAACTATATTCGTCATCGGTGGTGCTCTTCTACTAATGCCTGGACTTACTGTAGATGGTATGGATGCAGCTCTTGTTCATCGTCAACATTCCACTAGTTCCACTTGAGGATCGTGTTTGAACCGTCTCAACACGTCCCCGTCAAACATGTGTATTCGAACCAAGCGTGGACTGCCCGCAGCCATTTTACATATTGAAAACATATATAAAACATTGCGACGCCGTGCACGGCGCACAACAAAGGACGGTCGGGGTCAAGCTACTTCACACCACATACCAGCCTGGCGAGCAAACAAAGACGCAAGGTCAAGATCTCCTCTCCACTCACGCGAGCAAACACGTGACAAACAACGATTAAGAAGCAACACGAGTTTTCCAGAACCTTCGAGAACCGTACGGCAGCCGTCTGTTTGTAGAAGTTCCAGAATGGACCATGTGACGTTATCCCCGTTATATAAGGAGTGCGTTGACGTTTCGGACATGAATCGGCCAGTGTGTCAGTGAGTGAGAGACAGCTGTGTGTGTGGTACTGTCGTCGTGAAAGTTACGTCACGTGAAAGTGAAGCCTTAACGAGTGTTGAGTGATTGTATCGTCGGAGTTACTGTATCAAAGACAGAAAGTGAAGAAAGACAATGAAAGGACTGAGTCAAGGCTGCGAGAAGTAACACTTGTGAGTTATAATATCACGAAAGACTCAAGTCTGTATTAACGTCAGTAAAAGAGAACTCTATTTGTGGGAAAGTTTAAAAGAAAAATAAAGTGATAGAAAAATAACTGGACTGGATTTTGTTACTTTGTCATAATATTAATAATTCATAAGTAAAGGAAAAGATACAGTCGGCTGCAAATGTTTTCCGATGGACGAGAGGGTGTAGGGAAAAGAGATGAAATATTTTCTTATGAATTACTTGCGCCTGGTGCGCTCGGTTCAGCGATGGCTTCACCAGAAGTATTTACTTGTGTGTGTGTGTGTATGTGTGTGTGTGTGTGTGTGTGTGTGTGTGTGTGTGTGTGTGTGTGTGTGTGTGTATTCCTATGATGTGTGGTCAGTGGGAAGTGGTCAGTGTGGAAGTTCTGTTTTCCTGCTATTTCCGACAAACAGCCATTGAATGTTTTAAACTGTGATGTGAAGTCTCAGGTCAAACACACGATTTCATGTTCGCTGAACAAAAGTAAATTGTAAATTTTGCAGCGCCCATGCGTGTGTGTCCATGAATAGCATAAAACACGTGGTATATTAAAATTATTCTAAACGTTTTAAATTTAATTTCATTAGAGTGATATGACGCCTCTAATGCCGAATATTTAGTTTCCATCCTCGCAGCTAGTTCGTTCTGGTTTATAACGTTAATTTTTTATTTACCTTAAGACTACTTTCTTACGAACAGGTGTATGAGAAATGTTGGAATGCTATTCTCTTTGGACTTAGAAACACATTACGCCCCTCATCCTTGTAGACAGGTATGAGCTGGCAAGTCGACCTTTGAGACCACCGCGGCAAGGAGCATGGGAGTCGGAAAACATTTGAAGCTGACCGTGTACATACAACAGAGGGGTCTCTACAACCGGGGCAGAGCAACACAGATCCTTGGCACGGGATCGGGCCGGCCCGGAACGGTGCCGGAGATGAAACCTTCACTGGGGGCAAGACACCGCCCAGCCGCTACACGCCGAACACCGTCGCTTGGTCCTACAACCCTGAAATAGATGAAAGGGGAATTATGAAAACGGGAGATGGGAGATAGGAAAGCCTGTACGAATATGAGCATCCCAGCATCCGCCTAAGTGACAAGGGAGAAACCACCGAAAATCCCACCGTGGGGGTCAAATCCACGACCTCCTAGATGAGAGTCACACGCATTATGACCTGTGCCACCTCACTCCGTTTAATTAGTCTGTGATCAGATGGTCCATCATACGTACAGTGTAATTTCTCAGTACCACATAATAGCCATAACCTGTGGCATAACAGCCCATCCGAACCAAGGCCTACCGCCCGACCGCTGCATCCCGGGCCTCTGTCGACCACAGGAGTCAAGAGTGGGGTACAATACTGGAGTTGGGACATGGTCAGCGCCCCGGTCCCTCTCGGCCGGTTATGAGGTCTTCTCGACCAGAATACCATACTATAGCACAGTGTTTACAGTAACATTGTGGAAAGCACTTTACGTACACCCTACAACGGTGGTAAACTGGTACCTCTTTGCAGCTAATATGGTTATTTTTAGCACATAAATACTGAATAATATTTTTGTTTAATTGTTTAGTTTAATTTAACTTTACTTTATCAAAGCTTTTCATGCTTACCCGGGCAAATCCTTGGCACACCACCGAAGGGAAGATAGCAGCATGGATGTCTATTGACGCAGTTTTCTGGTAGAAATCTGTCAGGATCAAACTTCTCGGGGTCTGGGAAGTAGTCAGGATGTCGATGTAACAGATACACGTTGACTCCAACTTCACATCCCTCCGGGAAAGTGTACTTGTCTGAAGCAGTTTGATTCAAAATTCAGAGAAATGAATTATTTACACAATATGTTGCAATAAATTATTGCATTGACTGTTCTACTCATGCGTGACTTGGTTGAAATCAGCCAATCATGTGCGTAGTAATTTCAAATTTCAACAAATGACACCCATCATTAGCAAAATATTTATTACATTGTATTATCACCTCCTCTGAATCTTAATTATGAACTCATCTGCTTTTCTTATGTTAGGACCAGGTTAGAGAATCTAGCTGCAGATGCACAACGCCTTACGTAAATTGACGCAACAGAGCCGCTTTTCAAAATGGCTGACCCTCGCTTCGGTGAAGCATCTAATGCTGAAATAAGTGAAATAATTCACACACTTTGGCTAATAACTTAAAATTTCACAAGAAATCCCTATTTGTTACTATTAAGTACCAATCTAAGCAAAATATTTTTGCGAATGAGACTGAAATATACTTAAAGTTGCATTTATAAGAGCCACATAAAATGAAACCATAAAGTTCCCTTGGTACACTACAGAAATTTCACGTGACGAAATGTTTCAGCGCTTCCCAATTACCGATGAGTTACGATTGCTTCCGGAAACCTACAAAGTATTCAAGGTTACGAGGGGCTCTAATGACCTAGCTGTCGACGGGCCCTTAAACCCTAATCACTCACTCACTCAAGGTTACGAATGCACCAATACGAAAATATTCAGGTATTGAATGAGCTCCCGGCACTTGTCACTCGAGCTTATGCATCTGTCCAACTGTCCGCAGCCCGGAAGATGTTCACGAATAAATTTGAAAATGTATGCAGAACAAATAAAATATTGTTTCGAACGAATTTCGTTTCTTCTTCTCCTCCTGAAATTATTGGGAAAGCGGCGCTTTCGTCACCTCATTGCACGCTTCGCCACTGGTTTCTTTTATGTTCTTGAAATACCGGGCAACATTATATCGTACTTTATTTCACGAGCCTGGCGTCAAAGTGGTCTACCGGAAACGCAAGAAGACTTTGAAGATTGGCAGCTCATTTTTTTACATATTTTTAATATTATATGCTGAAAAGCAAAATGACACTACAGCAACAGTATGTACCGGTACCATACAAGGGAATGCGAGAAGGGAGGGAAGCGTATCACGTAATGCACGGGTGGTGTGGAAGGTACATGGCTCTGCTGACGCATGCGCACACCGACTCTTTTTTGCTCGCGATCTATAGTAAAATCACCTTTTACGAGTATACAACATTTTTCTCATTCAAGTTGTTATCCCTTATCATAAATATTTTGACTTCACTTATAAGAAAGTGCTATTTATCATTTTTTCTTCCTCCAACACATCAGGAGTATATAGATTTCCTAGAATATCCATATAACAATTATCTATCACCTTCTAACACATAACGAAATTTTGTTTACATTCTCCAATAAAAAGCTAGCAACTGACAAAATAGGCGACATGAAAATCCCAAGAGCATTAGTATGTAATACGATATATAAATATAACTGTTCTTTACTTAACATATTAACAAATGTGGGATAAACGTGTGTATTATAGAAGTGATGAATTAGATTTCATTCATTCTCGAACTTATACATTGAATGAATATTATCATAATGGAGTTTAAATAGAGCTTGAACACCCGCTTTAAAATTCTATTCTAACTTCTGTGCCGACTGGGAGATGTCTTACTGGCTCAGCTAAAGTATCCTACGCTGAGCTACGCTTTTGGTTTCCATAGTTGACACCAGGGGCGTGGCTGCAGTACCTACCTCAGCTGAGTTCTCACCTGATCGCCTTCTTGTTGAGCCTCTTAAATCCCTGCTTCCTAAAGGATCTGTTTGTTGCATCTATTAAACTACTACCTCCAATGTGCCTACTTCCCACCGCAATGGAAAATTGCAACTGTTATCCCTATTCGTAAACCAGGAAAATCTTTTCAGCTCTCCTCTTCCTATCGTCCTATCAGCCTTATCTCTACTCTAGGTAAGCTGTATGAGAAACTCATTCTGAAGCGCCTATACCCATATCTGCATCCCTACATTCCACATCACCAATTTGCCTGTGCTAGGCACAAATCTGTGGAGCTAAGACTGAAGATAAAAAGGCAACGCTTATCTTCTTGGACGTCTGGCGGAATTTTGATTCCGTTTGGCATGATGGTCTTCTTTACAAGCTACTCCAACGCAACATTCCTGATTCATCTCATCGTATCCTATCCTGTTCCAGGCGATTTGATGTACGCATTTCAGCTTATCATTCTTCCTTTCGAGACATTCTTGGTTGAGTGCCACAGGAGTCTGTTTTGGCTCCCTTTCTGTACACCTTTTATACATCCTATATACCCCAACATACCACCATCCGCCTAGCCACTTATGCCGATGACACCGTGATTCTCAATTCTCATTCTTCTGCCCGTTCCCTAAGTAGTGAGTTGCATGGTTATATTGTACGCTTCAATAAATACCTGCAAGCCTGGAGGATACGTGTCAATTCTGACAAATCTCAACTTCATGCTCAACCAGTGAACTACACTTTGCATGGTAAAATTCTTCCTGTGTCTTACAGCAGCAAAGATTTGGGTGTTCATGTTGATTCCCGACTCAGCTGGTATCGTCAAATACAATATGTTCACAAGAAAACTTTCGGAACACTTAGCCTTCTTTTCACTTCCACACATTTATCTCTGAGGATGAAGCTTCTTCTCTACACCGCTGTGTTCCCACAGATGCTCTACGCTGCTCCTGCGTGGAGAAACGTCTCTTGCAGTGGCCTTTGGGCTAACCAGCAAGCACTTGTACTTTCTCAGAAGAACGACACAGGTTATCAGCGGGGATACACCAACTTGCAACCCCTTCCTACACTTCTTTATCAACTGGATGCCCACTGGGACAACCGCTTGACTCGCCATGGTGCCGACCCTCATCTTACATTTTGTGTCAGTCAGCCAAAGCGGCGATAGCATTGAAAACCATACCAACAGATTAATTCACTTACAGCTTTCTCCTTCAGTGCTTTATCCTTAACACCTTTCCCGTGTTTCTCGATCTCTCATGTTTCCATATAAAGATCCGTAAAGGGTCAGGCAATGGATGACTCTCTTCCTGCTGTGTGTATGTCGTCGTCGACCTGGCAAGCAGTGCCAGTTAGGACTGGAAACGGGCATTTAGCCATTGCTGTTGGAAAGCAAATATTATGGCGTGTGTCGCCATTCTTTCGTTTTGGTCTGGCTTTCTGAGTTCTTTTATGGGCGTGCTCAATATTTTAAGGATAGCATTCATATGTTAAACAAAATTAAGGGAAGTGAAAAGACATATTTCTTTGTCCGGCTTACTGCCATGTAGTGTAACTTGTTGCTCTCATTTTACTGGACGACTTCTTGAAGTGTTTTTAATATGCTTTTTAAATATATGCCCCCATTCTATTTTACCTTGCTAATTCCTTAGAGTTTATGTTTGTTAGATACTATATGCACATCTAACTGAACATCCAATACATTAACATTGAAAGCAAACGACTACTCAGTTTCAAAGGTTCTGGGTAGCAATATTCGCAGACATAAGCGCTTGGCATGAGTGACGAATTTGCTATCTCTAATGCGATACAAAGTTACAGCAGATGCCTTGTGAAGTAAATCCCGCATTTTCAGATTGAATGGCACCTAAACTATTAAAATCTTAGTTCCAATTCTGGAAGAAATGGAACTAAAACGATGTAAGTACATTATCATCCTCACCTGATTTTATAGTTTCTGATAATTTCCTGCCGAAAATGGGAACAGGTGGTAGTAATCTGAGGGACTCCTTGATGACTTGCTCTAGGTACTTCATCTCCGTTAAATCTTGTGGAGTACAGTGACGTAAAGAATCACCAAATATTGTCTTTAATTCTGCAAGTATCTCTTCCTGAAATTAAATTAAGAAATGAATTTTGGTTACATAAAAGTACCCGAGTTTCAGTGCTGAATGACAAACTTACCTGAATATGCGGAAGTTTAGCCAGAAGCCAGCAAGTGTAACTGAGACCACAGGCTGTTGAATCGTGTCCCTATAACATAAGGACAAGGATGTTAATAAATTGTTGACATAACTCGGTAGAATAAGACAAATATGGCTATGCATTAGGGAAACAGGGAGATAGGTGTAGCCAGACAGAGACCTGCAATAACTAAACCACAGCACCGCAAGCGGCCATGGTGCTACCAAGGTGATCTCTGGTAGGAAGGAATGAGAAGCGACATGCACCACCAAGGATGGGGTCTCTAACGTTCCAACACGGGATCAATCCTAGCCTAGAAACTCCCCTTACTTAGGGATCCCGGGTGTAGACGTGACAATTCCCAGGAATCACGTCAAGTGCCAGGAATAAATACACATTCTACCGTGCTGCCGCAACACAGCGATCACGATGCGTTGTCCTATAATTGTGAAAATGGTGAGGTGAAACAGATGAAAAGAAATGAAGGGAATAGGGGATTCGTGGTAGAATGAGGTCGGTATCCGCTTACCGTCGCGGAAAAAAGACCATTCCATTGACCTGAGGGTATTCGAATGCGGAGCCTCCAGAATGCAAACGCTACTGTGGGACCATCTTTCTCGGTGGAACGTAAAAGATGAGTCGACAGAAAGAACACAATGTGTGCCGCGGAATCCAGTGAGGAATATGACGATCACACTGGACGATAATGGGGCAGGCAGTAAGGTAGGTGAACAGGCAGGCACCTATAGCGCGTTTCACCCTTAAAAGACAGTACACGTTAAATGGAGCGCAGTGCTGCAACATGTACTAGTTGCGAATCTCTCTCCGCGAGCGACTCGAGGTGGCCGAGTCCTGTACTTAGTCCTTCAATTGCTGCTTGACGAGACGGACACTTTTAACTTTGGTATCCCTCCACGCCTTTGTTACTGTATGACCTAAATTTACAAATGACTCGTCTGTATAAACAATTGATTTCCCCTGGTCCCTAAACCTTTTACGTCTTTTAGATATTTATGTCGCCATCTGATGATATCGATATCGATATCGTCTCTTTCTATTAATATGCACTTGTTACCCTTTCTTTCATATTCGAACCCCAAATCAGAGTGGCCCTTGAGAAATTTGGTAGGGTCTCATCACTGTTGAACTGTGACAAAATTATATTCAGCGTGGGTGGAATATTTGCAAACAGTAAGGAATGAACAATTCGCCGCACTCCACCTTGCACTATTCAATCATATTGCGTTAACCTAGCGTTTTGTGTAGTCCCGCCCCTTTTGCTTTCTTTTTCGATGGCGTTCTTAGAGGTCCTTCCATTAGTTCCTTTTTAATCATACACACTACTGCTTCTGAACACCCGATAGCCTTAGCTGTTTCTTACACGCATTTTACTTAAAAAATAATATAACACATTCATAATTATTTGGCGTTCCTTACTTCTTTATTTACCAACATATCGTCCCTTCCTAGCTTCACCCTCCATAACAACAAATATTTACAAAAATATTAAACAAATAACGCAATAACAGCTCACAGTTACACACACGGCTTCTTTCGAACTAATGCTAGTGCTGCTCCTTATACTATCTTCTGTGTCAGGCCTGACGCCGAATAGATGAATACCTTTTGTTTGTCTTACTGGATAAAAGAAAGAGGTTGCTGCCTTTTGGTTTATTTTAAAAACTTTCTCCAACCTTCCTCAACATTTGTTCTCGCTGGTTCCCTGATGTAAACTCAATAACAAAAAAGTTTCACACTGCGTAACTTTTGCAGTGCATATATATATAAACTTTTCCGAAAACATTTAATTTAAAAAATTATAACACTTAACTGGGTAAATATAGAGAATTCAAAGTAGGCAGGTAGTAGCACTATAGTTTACTCTACCTAAGAAAAAAATATAGATGCATTCTAGCAGTTAGTTTGTTAGTTAGTGCGTGATGAGTGTAGAAACAGCAAATATCGGACTTCTATTGAAAAAAACGTTTTCTGAAGAAATTTGGACCTATAGAAATGTATAATGACTCTGGAAAGGATATAACCTGATAGAGAAAAAAATTCTGCATAGGATAATGTGTTCAAACCTGAAATTTATAACAAATGAATATTTATACCATGCTATTAGGAATCTGGCAACAGAGCGAGGGTAGAAAAGGACGCGGCTAATGGCAACTTGTATGCGCTAGATAGAGACAGAGATGTCCCATTTAACTCCATACTGTCTTCTAAGAGTGAAACGCTATATAGTTTATTTACATTTCCTCACACCCGTAGGTGACAGTTCCCGAGTCGTGCCATTTGTTTTGTCTGAATTCGAACTTAGCAGGTTCTAACACGCTGCCTCACGAAAGGCCTTGGCTAACTCTGTACCCGTATATGACGCCTGAGAAAATAGGCGGTGTTCATTCTGCTATTACGCCATGCAATGTCACCCAAAAAGGGAGCGTCTTCGCATCCCAGTAGGATGCGCAAACCTGCAGGTAGGAGGAGAGCCGGTTGTACCAGCTGCCAATGGGATGTTTCAACCCTGGAAAAGTAGGGATCCTGCCCTCACCTCCGTCGTGTCTCCTGATCCGACTTCCTTCTGCCTCCTCTCACCTCACACCTCCCCTGGGGGGCGCACATTCATGGGTCGAGGTGCTAAGTCCCCCACTGCACCTGGTCATACGTCATATGTCTTCTCTCATTGGTTTGTAGTCAAAAATGCATTTCATTCTATTCTGTTTAGCTAACAAAGTTGCTAAGCCTTTAGCCTTGGGTTGGAAATGTTCAGCTATTCCCAGGATTTGCAGCCTCTTTAGTTTATCTAACCTTAGTTTTGTACATATTTCAATCATATTTGAAATGTGTAGATATATTTTGTAAAATTAAGGTTATGTTGTACCTATATGTGAAAGGTAATTTTATTTTACCGCAAATAGAATGTTGTTCACTTCATCTTCAAGCTCCACATTTGTTAACTGCGCTCCGTTTTCTGTACAGTCCAAGAGATAGTCCAAAAAGGCCTTCTTCTTCATAGCACCTGTGCAGAGAAACACAAAGGAACAAATGAAACAAAAGGTGTTCCAATACGGACAAATGAAACATTCATTCCTCTACGGCTAATTTATCCTGATAATCTAGTTTTCTGTTGGCACTTAAAATAGTTTCAACAGAGTTCATGTTGACACTGCACCCGAATGCCGAATCTCTATTTTTATCAACCGCACACGCAAACAGTTACCTTTAAACTGCCGCTTGTGGAAGCGGTTAAACTCAGATAGCGCAAGGTAAGTGGATTCTTGCCTTAGCTCAGGCATGTCAAACATCACTCCCAGGGTGT
Organism: Tenodera sinensis; assembly: GCA_030765045.1. Taxonomy (NCBI): domain Eukaryota; kingdom Metazoa; phylum Arthropoda; class Insecta; order Mantodea; family Mantidae; genus Tenodera; species Tenodera sinensis. The sequence goes on from CM060972.1 coordinate 47,779,963, forward strand.
GAAGAGAGGAGTCCACCTCTCCTTAACTGCAGTAGCACGCGCTAGTAGAACCGGTTTTCGCTTTGTTTTTCTCGTTCTCCGATTTGAAGGGAGGGAAAATTGGGGAATATTTTCACACCTGGCGAGTGCTGTTTGACATGCCTGCCTTAGCTGTTCTTGAAAATAATGGGGTGGCCATTCTCACATTCTGTCTGAATTTGCCAGTTAAACGTATATAACGTCTGCAACCCTTTTAAGATGAACAAAAAGAAAAACATCTTTCCCGTTTAAAGAAAAGAAATACTCGGCTCATGCTGGAATAACATTGTAGTTATACCACATTTTGATGATGTTTCACTAGTAACCGTAATTTGCAATAAAATTACATTACTTTAAAACCTCAAGTAAGGATTTTCTATAACTTTGATCACTGAGGTCAACGTGCAACATCTATCACTAAGATTATTCATAGCTATTTAAGGTTTGAAAATATGCACGACATGTATTTTAATAATAAAAATTTGATGTGCTAGATACACATGATTTTCTTTGCTCACTCTTGTACAAAGTATTCTTATCAAGCCTTATTCTTCTATCTACTTCATGTTAACAGAGATAAACTTCCATTGCACATTATAAAGAAGGACGGAAGCTATAGTCAAACTTTTTATAAAGCGTGTTGCTATGTAATGACTTTGAAATTCCATACACTTTGCATGGCGAAGAAAATAAATCAGATTAGCATTCAAATAAAACAGAACATTCTTCTCTTCCACCTCCTCCTCCCCCCCCCCCTCTCTCTCTTCGTTTATTACGTTATTAGAAGACATCTAACTTTTAGTGAGAGCTGCATTGTAATTATAACCTAAATGCTGAAAAAAGTGAAAATTGCCCGATTATGTGGCACACTGTTGTTCCTTCTACCTATGCATATTTTTCCCCTCTGTTAAGTGTTACAGCCGACATGAGCTCCAGCACACTTTGATATAGAATCTGCAGAATCACCTGAACGTCGCATATTTAAATTGATGGATTGATAGAGGTGAACCTGTTTCATGGCAAGCACGGTCACCAGATCTGACACCTCGACTACTTTCTGTGGAGTTAAATGAAGGGTATGGTCTATGACACTCCTCTAACGCCAGCGGAGGACCCTATTGCTGGAGTCCAGGGAGCGATTGAAAATCTTCAAAGGCAACCACACGTGTTGAAACGTGTGCCTAAGGCTGAGCACTGTCAATATAGGCTCTACAATGACGTAGGAGATACACAGTTCGAAGCGCGTATGTAATGTAGACAGCTCGAGTGAGTGAATGAGTGAGTGGGGTTTAAGGGCCCGTCGACAAGACAGCTCGTTGTTGGGTTTATTGACAAAATGTGAACGTACACACATCTCACACTTCGATGCGCTACAGCGTCCAAACCATGCATTTTTGGACAGGAATTCCTATTTGAAAACCGATTAGTTTGCCGTCCCGCACCACATACTAAACACCGTCGGTGTTTTTTGGGTCACCCTATATATATATATTGTATATATATACAAAAATTATTAATATTTGCAAATGGGAGAGCATATAGTGCGTGCGTGTGTGTGTGTGTGTGTGTGTGTGTGTGTGTGTGTATTTTATATCATACCCCATTCCGTATGAATACTACATGCTTGCATTTATTTATTTACATACAATTTTCATTTTATATATATGTATATATTGTTGATGTTCTATTTGAACATTTACACTTTTATTTACCTCTAATTTTTTATCTACCTTAGTCTGTGTGTGTTTGTGTGTGTGTGTGTGTGTGTGTGTGTGTGTGTGTGTGTGTGTGTGTGTGTGTGTGTGTGTGTGTGTGTGTGTGTGTGTGTGTGTGTGTGTGTGTGTGTGTGTGTGTGTGTGTGTGTGTGTGTGTGTGGTGTGGTGTGCGTGTGTGTCACGTGTATTTAGCCATTGAGAAAATCACTATAGTAGATTTCATATCTTCTATTAGATATATGCCCACAAAATGTTTAGAAACTCACCTGTGGTTTCCTCTTCCTTATCGTCATGCTCTCCTCCGGTGCCTCCTCCGGTGCCTGTAGATCTCAGCTGTTGCCGTTCGTGTATAACACGCTTGGTCATGTCGAGGAGTATGGGCAGGTATTTTTTCTGCAGACGACCAGCAGACGACAATCCGTACAGCACATCTGGATGTAGCCATGGTGAAAACGCTCTCACTATGATTGCGTCTTTTACACTGCAACAATGTTTGTTTTAAGTTTTACAGCTCGGTTTCACAATTTTAAAGTAAATGTCTATTCATCTTGAAGGCGAAATCTTAATCCGAACATAATTAATTATAGAAAAACTAAAAGGAATTTGTAATCAATATTTAAGGGGAGAAACATTAATAGTAAAGCTGAGTGTATACTGAAGGCTCAAGAATGAAAGCCCGGGCAGATTGTGTATGATAAGATTAAGATTGTTAGGCAAGAAAGTCTGGATGGAGTTCCGCGGGTTGATTTTTGTCTTGCCATGACATGCTTAAAATTCACCACTAGAAGTACGCAAGCTTGGCGTGTACACATTACTCGACGGTCACTAAAGAGTGACAAAGCTATAGTGTTGTAACATTGCAGTCGATGTTAAAAATTAACATTTCTAATCAGATATTGTCGGTAGTTCTCTATGAAAAGCCTTAAATTTGCAAATAAGGTCACATGTGTGCAAATTCCTCGTTTCCTGCCAACACTCACGCATACCTTGGAGATTAAGACCTCATGCTGGAGCTAGTTAGGTACTGTGACACCAAACACTGGGTAGCAGATCTCCTGGCGAGCAGATCTTCTAGATCTTAGTAGCAATGTCTCCAACCAGCAGCGGGAGCGGAATTTGCGCCAATCTCATGAAGAGAGTGTGGTGGCATGCAGCGTAAAAGGCGCTGAGTTAGTGAAATGTACTAACTCAGCTACATGGAAGGTTCTGGAATTGTTCTGGGTTCGGTTTTTGGTTCTTGTCTGTTTGCATGGATCTTTACTCGGGGCTGGTAAATAACTCGCTGTTGTATTTTATTGCCCTTTATTTACTCGTCACCTTTCTTTCAGCATTGATGCTGCCTGACATGCGCATCGAACTAAACCTAAACTTAAGTGACAACAAAATTATTTTGCATGTCTTAAATTAGCACACAATCTAGGTATTGTAACATACTAACCGGTGTACTCCTGTAACGTAGTCTGAGTCACTATGAAGTTGAGCGTTCACCTTCACTCCCATGGCTGACTCTGAAACAGGGATCTTCTGCTTGTGTCAAAACATTTGCGAAACATATTTACTAGAACTACTTTGCCTCTTAGACATTTTTTCATATTTATAAATGAAAAGTAATTCTTCACCACCTCTAAAAAGTGTCCATTCAACGCAAAAAAGTTGTTTATTGCAAAGCAAATCGTGAAAGTTTGTCACTTTGGCACATACATTCCTTGCTATCAGCTAGAATCATGCACCTGGCAATAAAATCGAAATACTTACCACATATGACGTCCAATGTAAGCATATTCATATACTGAAATATGTCAAAGTCAGGACCATTTTGATGCTTTGATAGTTTCTCAATCAGAATGTCCAGATTTGTATTGAAGACGTCTACAAACTTTGCGAGAATCTGTCCTTGAAATGTGGGCGCTATAATCTTCCGGTGTCTCTTCCATATCTCACCTGTGAATAAAAAGTGACGCGTTACCGCCATATTGCTGTGCACAGGCTGATCAGTAACAATTGTTTGTGTTGCGCTAACCTCACAAACGAACAGAGTGACTTATGCAGAAAAATTGTTACTCAACACACAGAGGTAATTGGTCATCTACTTAGGTGTTTTTTGCAATCTGTGAATGAGAGAGGATGGGAACTAATGTTAATGGAGGAAGACTGACGAACTTTTGATTTGCTGACGACCGTGTTATTTGCAGAACTTTAAGAAATGACATCAGAGCTATATGTAAGAAGCAAGGAAGTGCGACTGCAACTGAACCCGAGAGGAACTAGAGTAATTACCAATTATATGGAGATATCAGTTAAAACTAAGGGCACGCCTATTGAACACTACAGCAAATAAATTTATCTGGGACAATCAGCAATGACAGAAAAATGAGAGGTGGAACTACAGAGAAGAATAAGTTCAGCATGGCAGAAAATTTGGAGTCTAAAATTCATATTATTGGAAAAAAACGATCAGCCCATTGAAATTCGAAACCGTAGGAACTTGTGTCATCCCGTACTTCCGTATGGTAGCCAGACTTGGACATACACAGCAAAACAGATAAAGATGATTCAGAGAGGCCAACGGAAAATGGAGAAGATATTAGAGATCAGACTGATGGATAAAGTGCGAAACGAGGAGCTAAGAAGAAATGTAATGAAGGATGCGGATGAAAACATAAGAACGTTTAAATGGAGATGGGAGGGGGGGACACGTGGCCAGAATGCCTCAAAATAGGCGGGCTAACGCCACGACAATGGGGGATCTGAGATTGGGAGAAAGAAGCAGGACAACCACGTCAGAGATGTGCACAAGAACTTAGTGAGCTGAGTGAAGTGATTGGTGATTACTGGACAAAAGTTCTCAGACAGAGCGAGGTGGAAGGAAGTTCAGTTAATTCCACAAGGAAAGTACACTCTATTCCATAGCTTTGGGAGGCCCTTGCCCAATGGGATCTGTCGGGCTATCTTTATGAAGTGAGCGGTAGCGCCTAAGGCGTTCAGTATCTAAGAGCCTACTACAATCTTTTCATATGGTTTTGAAATAGTTCTCCGATTGACTCCATCTTGAGATACAAGTGCAATCCTTTTGTTTGAAGATTTACTTTTAATGCAAATTAAACAAATATATGAAGCTCAAACATATTTTAACCCTGTCATTTTGATCTGAATCCAAAATCGGAAACAAAATAAATAACAAACTAAACTTAAAAAAAAAAAAAAAAAAAAAAAAAACCTTGGCAAATAGTAAAAAAATGCGTATAAATATTGGATAAGCAAATACTGTAGGTCGAGAAGACCGCATAACTGGCCGGGAGGGCTCGGGGCGCTGACCACGTCCCACCCTCCAGTACTGCACCTCACCAATGACGCCTGTAGTGGGCAGAGGTGGGGGACGCAGCGGCTGGGCGGTAGGCCTTGGCCCTTCGTGGGCTGTCGCGCGGGGTTTACATTTACATTACAAGCAAATACTGTAGGGGAGGAAGTTTGTCTATAATCACCTGAACTCGGACCTTATTCGTGGAATGTGTAGAGCAGAAGTAATGCAAATAAACAATGGTAGCTAAAATACCTCTTATAGATTGTATTTATAGATTTTTGTTTACAGAGATTGGCAATTAAAATGAGCATCAGTATCTATGTTTTTTGTTTTCAGAGATTAGTGATTAAAATGAACATCTGTAGCTTTGGTAACAAATTTGTTTGTATAGCTTTGAGAATGAGTTGGAGTCAACTTTAGTCAGCTTTGCACCAACAACTTGCAATATTACTAAGAAAGTGAAGTGTTTAGTTTCTAATTTTTTCTTACTTTAGAATAGTGGTAGCTAATTTTTCAAAATAGATAGTCTCATATGAGATCTACGGTCAGATACCACAAATACGGATTGTCTTGAAGGAGACACAAAAGCAGTTTGGTTTGTCGTCGGTTTGTCGAGGAAAATTGGTCGGCATAATTTGTTCCCAATCACCGCTGATATGATGACTGTCTTTGAATGATATCATGCGTGAGTTTAAGCTAATACTTCATTGACAAGATTACTGGCCGGGAATTTAAAACAGACGACATATTAACGTTAGGAGCACTTCAATAATGGATATACGATACAAATTTGTCCAGACTTAACGATGCATGTACTTGGAATATTACTTTACCTCCGATGTTCAGTGAATATAACTGTTATGAACTATCACTTCGAAGGATTATGAAAACTACATACCTTTGCCTACAAGCAGACCTTGCCCCAACCATGGCTCGAAAAACCGGTAATGGGAACTCTTGTTCATGTTACTGTTAATAAATAATAGCTGAAAGTAAATCAGAGAGAACAACATTTTAATATATTTCACATAGGAAGCTTATGAGTAAGGGAATAGTTTTAACCACATAACCACATGGTTTTCTCTCCTTTTCTTTCTTAATTTTACATGATGCAGTTTAAGGAACAAAGAGAAGAAAATGCCGCACACTGATACGTGCATGCTCTGACATGCTAAATCTTAGTATATCTGAACAAATGCTACTGTATAATATATCCAAGAATTAGAGCGACATCACATTTGTGCTTTTGTAGCAGCAGTGAGCCAAGCCACGCTTATATTTACTTCTGTTGCGCAGGGCTGCCCGACTTGGTGTTTTGGCCTTTTACTGGCTTTGTCAAATTGGTAGTTACATAGTGCTGCAAATAAAGGAACACAAAGATGCAGGATTCTTCTTTCCCTGACCACCCTCCCTTTATGTAGAACTTACAAGCCAGTGCCTAAGGACAGACGCATGTCGGAGTGGAGGAACCTCTGGACCAGACAGAGTGAAGACTTGGAAGCAGGTGGTCAGCCAAGCACCAGGTACGATAGTGAGGAAGAGGATGATATGATATGCAGGCGAAATGAATGGCTGAATGAATGGCGGAGGAAACCGGAGAACCGGAGAAAACCCGCTCAGACGCCGCTTCGTCCACCACGAATACCACATGCGGGTCCCGCCTAGGTGGTAGGCCATTGGTCTAACCACTCAGCCATTATACTTCTAGACTCAGGGAAAGATGCGGAACAATCCTGGCTGGAGAAAAATTCCTACCCCCTGCCGGGAATCGAACTCGGGACCCCTTGCACAGCAGGCCGGTGCTCTACCAACTGCGCTACGGGGATGCAGTTAAATTAAAATATAACAAAACAAATACACTGACGGGGGGCAACGTAGCATGTTATATTTTGGCATCTAATTCTCGTATGACCCAAAGTGATTCACTACATTTTAGTTACACAAATTAAAACACTTTTGAATACTTTTTCATATGCATACTTTATAGCACTTGTTTTTCTTTTTTCCTTAATACTGTCTTTATTTCATCACGGTTTAGAATGCATGTGAGTATGTCTAAACAAGGATCAACTAAACACCTGCGGTCTTTTTCATGCATATACAAGTATTTTAAATTCCAACAACTTTTTCGCAATCGTTATGTCGCTTTTACCTTGCAATGTATTTAGTATATTCAGCATTTGTGACATTCCTTCTTATTTATTATAGTGGGCGTATATATACTGGATACAGCATTCCTGCAGCTTTACTTCATATCTTACCTCAATGGAAGGTGGATCCGCCAGAAATATTACCAACCTAGGTCCAACCCAAACACGACTGACTGGTCCGAATTCTTTTATTAACCATGTGATGCACTCGAAGATTGCTTAGGAAGAAGAGAAAACAGTGTATTAGAGAACTTGTTAGGTAATTTATATGGGATTCATATACAATATGTATTTAAAAAATCTAATGTGTTGCGCTCATATGACTCTCTCTACTCTCGTACTAACCATTCTTACAGACTCTTATACCTACATCTTCTTCGTGTTAGTTGAGATAAACATTTGTACAAATTATCTTATTGCTTATTTCTTTGTAGGTACAAGGGGAATATTAGAATACAGTAGGCTTTGTGAGATAGTAAAATCTTTTAAAGCTAAGGGATTCCGTTCTCTTTGCACACTTAGCATATAAAAAAATTTTGATTTTCTTGAAAATGGTTCTAACGATTTTGATTAAAATGTCATATGTTTGAGATAGTTGTATGACAAATGAAATGTATATTTTGAATTATCTCACTATAGCCCCTGTAGTCGTATTTACTCAGGAAGACTTTTGCATAGCTGGTAAACCGTTAGAGATAGAACAAAGCATACTATACAAAAATCTAGAACTTGCTAAAATACACAATTTATATCTGAATAAATTTTCTTGTAGGGTGAACCATTTCGGAGATATTCCTTGTTATGTGTGCGAGTTTCGGAAAACTGAAAACTTTCGTGAAATGGAACTTTGTTGTTCACTCTTTATATGTTAACCGTGCAAAGAGAACGGGATTTCAAAGCTTTAAAAGACTTGACTCGCTCAAAGCCTACTGCATTCCCAGATTCCCCTTGCACATACAAGGAAATAAGCAATATTTTCTGCAAATGTTTCTCAGCTAACACGAAGAAGATACAGGAATAAGAGTTTGTAGGAATGGTTAGTACAAGAGTAGAGAAAGTCAACGTGAGTGCAACATGAACTTTTTCATCCTGCTGCTGCATGTCCTTTGAACTTCTATTTGCGCCTCATAGTTTCGACATCACGCTGTCCAAGTTTCAACTCATGGATATAAGTTCGAGACTGTTGCTATCGATCGGAAAATATACCACTGTATCAGGCATGAAACCTAATGCTGAGGCACATATCTTTTTACAGGATAATTTATCTTTCAAAACTGGTTTCATCATTTAAACTCGTGCATTTGGAAGTGAGCACATCTTTACACCTGTCGGGATTCGAATAACATTTATAAGTAAGAAACATATCATGAAATTCTTATTCCCATTGAAAACTAAAAAGGAATATCAGGTTAAGAGTGGATTAATGTAAATTTGATCGGAAACAGTGGTTGACTAACCGGGTAAGGATTGCCTATAATCAAACCTACATAAGTTTAGTAATGTTAATGCCTTTATTATTGTTATTATTATTTATATTATTATTATTATTATTATTATTATTATTATTTATATTATTATTATTATTATTTATATTATTTATATTATTATTTATATTATTATTTATATTATTATTATTTATATTATTATTATTTATATTATTATTATTTATATTATTATTATTTATATTATTATTATTATTTATATTATTATTATTTATATTATTATTATTTATATTATTATTATTTATATTATTATTATTTATATTATTATTATTTATATTATTATTTATATTATTATTATTTATATTATTATTATTATTATCATTATCTATCATTATTATCTATCATTATTATCTATCATTATTATCTATCATTATTATCTATCATTATTATCTATGATTATTATCTATTATTATAATAATAATATAATATTATTATTATCATCTATTATTATCTATTATTATTATCATCATCATCTATTATTATTATTATTATTATTATTATTATTATTATTATTATTATTATTATTATTATTATTATTATTATTATTATTATTATTATTATTATTATTATTATTATTATTATTATTATTATTATTATTATTATTATTATTATTTTTGTACGGATGTTACTTAATTGTTCATCACTAGGGAGAGAACCTTCATACAGGAAATAAAAACTTGTGTCGTACTGACTGTAGGGGTCCGTGTGTCACATGATCGCTACATAGAGGAGGTGAGGTACTGAATGAGTACACTCGACGTTGTCTAAGTGCAATGACGTCACGTTCTGCCCATATAGCTGGCAACTTGCAACCGCCTCATTTCCCTATTCATCACAATTGACACAAAATCTCAACATGAGATTTCCTGGTCAAGTTGTAGAGTCTAGAGACACTCTTTTTATTGATATTACCAATTAGTGATGTTCAAATTTACACCTTTATCTGTAATAGCGTGAAGAGGTTTTACTAGTAAAAATACTCACATTTAGTTGAGAATCCCAACTGGAGAGAGTTACCGATGATCGGCAGAGGTTTTGGTCCGGGAATTTGGTTTCCAAGTTCTCTGAAGTTACCTGTCCGTGGCAGATATCCCCTCCTTAGCAGGTACAACGTGATGAGAAGAATACCAACCAGTATCATCCACATCTTCCTATAACTGAGTAAGCATTTGTGAATAATAGAGAAATGTGTGATGCTTATAGTCATAGGTCTTCAGATGGTAGCTGAGGTTTGCTGGACTAAACTGGAAACCCCACTCACTAATCAGAGCATCCATGAATGTTTAGAATGTGAAAGTGAAAGTGAAGCGGAAAGCCTTACCTATTTTTAACATAAAGAAAAAAAAAAATCCGTTGCCCACACACGACTTTCTTTACTCTTGTACTACCCATTCCTACAAGCTCTTGTTCCTATATCTTCTTCCTGTTACTTGAGTTACATATTTACATATTTATGTAGTTATATATGTAGGTATATGGCTGAAAAAGGAAGTCACTTAAAAGGTATGGTGGGTGGCCCCAACGACTTTAACATACATATATTCTTAAACTACTACTTACTAATTCAGGATAACTTTGCACCTACTCAGGATTTGCTAACGTAAGTTTTGCCGTATATCCTGTATAATAGCGACCTAGCCTCAGCTCATTCTATTATCCCATTTAATCCGGTACATCAGGATTGGCCCAGAAGCAGTATATAGTAGATTTTATAATTTTAATTTCCCTAACATGCTAACCTGTCATGGCATGTAATACGTCCTCTGATTGGTAATCAGAGGATATGGTCGGTGAATTTATTTTGATAATTCTCCCAGTCAGGTCGGTGAGACCCGTAAACCAACGACAGGTGTGGTCCTCCAGACATTCTGGGGGTTGTGAGAGAGCGATGTGACCGCCAAAACATAAAAATATGGTGCTCTCTAAAAAACGGTTACTATTACTGCTATTGCTCTCTTCAATATCATTAGTGAAAAATATTGGAGAACAAGAGGATTAATAACTTCATTGTCAGAAATCCAGCATTAGCTAACAACAATATTTACAGAAATTACCTTATTGCTTATTTCCTTGCAGGTGCAAGGGGCATTAATATTAAAATACAGTAGGTTTTGAGCGATAGTCAAATCTTTTAAAGCTTTGAGATCCCGTTCTCTTTGCGCGCTTAGCATATAAAAAATGAACAACGATGATCCATTTCACGAAAGCTTTAAGTTTTCCAAAACTGACACAAATAACAAGGAATATCTCCGAAATGGTGCGCTCTACAAAAAAAGTTTATTCAGATATAAATTGTGTGTTTTAGTGAGATCTGCGTATTTTGTATACTAAGATTTTGTCTATCTCTTACACTTCACCAGTTATGCAAAAGTCATCCAGAGTAAATAGGACTACATAGGCTATAGCCAGAAAATTTAAAATATATATTTAATTTATCATACAAATATCTTAAACATATGGTATTTTAATCACAAATCTTAAGAACCATTTTCAAGAAAATCAAAATGTTCAAAAATTTTACTCGTAAAGGGTAGTTTAGGGTGGGACTATTTTCTTCAAAATCTTCGTGCCACAACCTTGAAAGACATTTAACCGACTTTTCGTTTTTGAGTTATGCTGTTGACAGACTGACAGGCACACACACAGACACACACAGACCTTTTCCTAAAAGGCTTTTTTTTTTTTTTTATTCAGGGGGTCTCAAAACATGTATTTCCGGTGAAATCTCGACATCGAGTTTTTGGGTGGAATACAATACTTCCTCTACTTACCAATAGATAAAGTAAAAGTTAAGCAACTTACACAGAAGAAAGTAAAGTGAAAACTGTAACGTGGAAATTGAGGGCACTTCTACGTGAAAGGAGGTGCAACGCTACGTCTACTAAAACTGTCGCAAAATTTGATGGCGGGTGGCTCGATACTATAAATTCAATCATAGGCTTACCATGCGTTGCTGTATTAAACAGGCTGTGAAATCACGCTCTAAAGTCGGGGATATAAATATTATTTACATTTACAGTTATTTCCACAAAAGGAAAAAAAAAAAAAAAAAGTAGTAATGGTCCGCTATCAGCCGCCATTAAATTTTGCAGCTACCACAGTATTGTAAATGTTTATCTCAATTAAAACGAAGTACGACGGATAAAAAAAAAATTAAGTTTTGCAGGAATAGTTGCACACCAATGAATGATAGAAAAGAAAGTCTTGTAGCACATTTAACTTTTGGATTTGGGTTCTATTTTATCTAAACTTGTTCACATCTACAGATATTTTAGATGTGTATACGGTTGGATAACACAGTTAATAATACATATCACCTTTGTGGATAAAAAAAAAAAAAAACGTCTAATTTTCGTAATATGAGCGTCTGCGCATTTGAAAAGTCTTTTTTAAAAATATTTTTAAACAATAATATTCATTTGAAGCAAGTACACTTTGATATGAGATACTTCTAATAAAGTATAATTTCTAGTGGAATAAACTTTCGCGGGTCAAGGCTTACCGGCCGGCCGCTGCATTATCTACCTCTGACCACTACAGACTTTATGAATAGGGTGCACAACTACACGGTGGGCCGTAGTCAGCGCCCCGTGCCCTCCGGGACACTATGCAGCCTTCTCGAATGGGGTCGCTACCCCTTTATCAAGCAGTTTCTCAGTCGGCCCCTCCTGGACCTAGCGAGGCTGAGTGCACTCCTTTTCAGTCCTTCCAGCGGGGCAAAGATCCCCACACCGGTACTGGGGATCAAATCCGGGTCCCCAGGCCAGAGGCAGGCGCGCTACGGATGCGGCCACATACTTAAAAAAATGTCTAAACATGTACTAAAATAGTACTAAATCAAACTTTCTAAAGAAAACTGACCCTAAGCTTTAGAAAATTCTCTTTGGGATCTTGGGTATACAGTCTTCAAGATTTTCAGCAGTGAACAAGGAAATGAAGGGCACTGGGAGGTCGATTGACTTAAAAAATCGATTTTTTGTTTTTAATGTTAAAAAATATATAATTCTTCAGCTTTAAAATGATATGTATAACATAGGCATAGTGTTATTTGTTATAAAAATGGTTGCAGCGGTAGACTTACAGTTATGGAAAAAATGGGTATAAAAGTTAGAATATGAAGGAACCCTGTATAAAAAAGACTGAGGCAAAAAGGGCAGTTCAGTTGCTTGAAAATAAAGCTAGAACTGAAAAAAGGAAAAGAAAAGATGAGGAAAACTTAAGTAAGCAGAAATATGGAGTAGGCATGTTCTGAAAGTATGTGTAAATTGAAAAGATGCCACCTCACCTTTGATCGTAATTTCCCGAAACCTTGATTTTTCACACTTCAGGTGCACATTCATCAAAAACTATAAGAGGTATTGATATCAATTTTTAGTGCTTATTTATCCATGTTTGTTGAGTACAGCCGGTTAAAGCTTTTATGAATTAGAGCTATAATGTGGAGAAAAAAATTTAATGCTTAAAAATATTACCATATTTTTTCCTATATAGAATTAAATAATTTTTTATGTGTAAAATTCAAACTACATAGGATTTATGTTTAACCGGCGATGTCAAGCTATGCTTTGTTATTCAGATAAAAATTTGGTACATGTAGCTTCAAAATCCTACAAGAAAAGTGTACTTTAAGTATGAGGTGTAAAATTTTTTTTTCAGGATACATACATCAGGATACATATGCCCCTTTTGCATGGAAGTCTGTGAATGTAATTTAATTATTACGTAGTAGTTAAATGCACAAATGCTTGAACTATAATAACACCAAATTTCTATTTATTCTATGCATTAGTAGCTGCTATATTTAAATTTTAAATATTGGTGGAAGTTAACCTTGTGGTGCTAAAAATAACCTCCCAGTGCCCTGAAACAAAATATTTTGTGCGCTACTTACGTGTTAGCTCCAAGGCACTTCACAAAGCAATGTTGTTGTACCGGGCACTGACCGAGTATAAAAGTACCTACTTGAAATAAGAAGAGTTGAAGTTTATTACCTCTTCTTGGTGTTTCTCACAGCCGCCGCAAGCCGAGGTGAGCAAGTTGCCAGCAATTATGTGTGGGAAACAGTACTATGCACATGCATGTTAAGATGGATATCTTTGCCAATCTCTTTCATAGAGACATCTGAACAAGTCCTTCCCTGCACCTCTACCTTTTATTATTATCTGTACCTCGGCGACCGGCGTTTTCTCTCTTTTTCCTGCTTTTCTGTTAAATCGTGCTTTTGTTATTAGATTTAGATAAGCTTGGAAAGCAAAACGCTAACTAAATATACATTTCCATCGTAATAAAAGTTAGAGCCAAAAAAGTGTGTAAGAAAATAGAATGATGGCTTGCCCCGTAGCTTAATCGGTGGGTTCCGGGTTCGATTCCTAGCTGGAGGGTGGGATTTTTTTTTAACTAGGATTATTCCCCGTCCTCCATAGAGTCTTTAAGTATGAATGCCAGTGTGAATATGTGTGTGAGTTTAATCCTAATAAGTTAACCCAAAGTTAAAAACCACCGTTAAACGAGTGAACACCATTGCTCTTTAGCAATTGTTCGTAAAGGTTAAAAGCTACCGATATGAGTTCGATGTTAAAGGCGGCACATAAATAGAACATAAAAAATCTGCTGTGTTGCACTCACATGACTTTCTCTACTCTTGCACTAACCATTCTAACAAACTCTTATTCCTATATCTCCATGTTAGTTAAGATAAACATTGGTACAAATTATCTTATTGCTTATGTCCTTGTAGATGCAAGGGAGATATTAGAATACAGAAGGCTTTGTGCGACAGTCAAATCTTTTTGACCTTTGAGATTCCGTTCTCTTTGCACGATTAACATATAAAAAATGAACAACGTTGTTGCATTTCGCTAAAGTTATGTTTTCCGAAACTCACACACATAACAAGGAATATCTCCAAAATGGTACACCCTAAAAGAAAATTTGTTGAGACATAAATTGTGTATTTTACCAAGATCTACATTTTTTGTACAGTATGATTTGGTCTATCTCTAACGGTTTACCAGTTATGCAAAAGTCGTCCAAAGTAAATACGACTACAGGGGCTATAGCCAGAAAATTCAAGATATACATTTCATTTTTCATCAAAATATCTCAAACATATGACATTTTAATAAAAATCGTTAGAGCCATTTTCAAGAAAATCAAAATTTTCGAAAAATGTTCCATGCAAAGGGTAGTTTAGGGTGAGGCTATTTTCTTCAAAATCTTCGTGTCACATCCTTGAAAGACATTAAACTTAAATACCAACTTTGGTTTTTAACCGACTTTTCGTTTTTGAATTATGCTGTCCACAGACTGACAGACTGACACACAGACTGACAGATTGACACACACACACACACACACACACACACACACACACACACACACACACACACACGGACCTTTTTCTAAAAATTCATTTTTTGGATTCAGGGGGCCTCAAAACATGTATTTCCGGTGAATATAGTTACCAGTAGAGAAAGTAAAAATGTAATGGTGCCCTTTGGTTTACTGCGTATCCGGTCTGGGAAATAATGTCATGGGGTCAGGGTTCGCCAAGCAGCCACCAGCCTCATATGTGTCGACAGCGGGCCATCCCAGCGACTACAACGCCACCCATCGGTCAAGAACAGCATTTACAATTCGCAGCCCCCACCCCTACACAGCAGTGCCAATCTCGCCAAGACTTCTGACCCTGAAAGACCGGATTGAAATGAAATGGAGGATCAGGAGATTTAACTATCTTCCAAGCATTTGCCTGGTGACCCGAAAAACCCCTGAAAGAACCCACGAATCAGGAAGGTCGTCCGAGGGAATCGAACTCACTGCCTCTCGAATCCGAGGCTCACACATTACTACGGAACCATCTCGCTCGCCAGCCATGGCCAAGTAACCGGATCTATTGCTTAAAACAATTTAAAGTGAGTGGACCTCTTAGGAGAATTTCCCCTCGGTGTGTGCTAATCTCTGGAGGGGAAGCAGAGATAGTGCCCCACAGCAGCTCACAAATTGATGTACTATCTATATTAAATATATTAGCGCGTGTTTTCTAAACTACTTAAGCATTGTATGTTGGAATTTTAACCATGATCTTTCTCAGATAACGCTGGAGCTGATGATATCATCACATTTCTGTGAGAGGAACACAGTATATACTTGAAATATTTTATATATTTTGATTGCATGACGTCACGAAACCAGTTTCTTAATTGCCAAATTACTGTCATGAGATACAACAGTGGAAAATTACTATTACTCCTCTCTGAGAACCCCACATGATGTAAACACCTAACATTATTTCCCAGACCGGATTCGCGGTAAACCAAAGCGCACCGTTACATTTTTATGTCCTATTTATGTGCCGCCTTTAACATCGAACGTCATGTCAGTGGTTTTTAACCTTTACGAACAATTGCTACGTAGCAATGGTGTTCAATCGTTTAACGGTGGTTTTGAACTTTGTGTTAACTTATTAGGATTAAATTCACACACATATTCACACTCCCATTCATACAAGAGACTCTACGGAGGATGGGGAATAATACTAGTTAAACATCCCACGCTCCAGCTAGGAATCGAACCCGGAACCCACCGATTAAGCTACGGGGCCAGCCACCATTCTATTTTCTTAGACGCTTTTTTCGCACTAATGATAAAAGCGATAAACATGATATTAAAGCGATATATTTCCAAATTATATGATACCAATGAGTACATAAATTTAATATGTAAAATTTTCTTATTTTGAAAAAAAAAAAAAAAAAAAAAAAAAAACGCGAAATTCCAGTGATCTTAAGCAGTGTTAAGAAAGGTTTTTTGATTTTTCAATTTATCCATGTGAATTATTAATTACAAATTATAAAATAAAATTTTCAGTTATATAAATAATGAACGAATGTGAATGATGGTTTAATATTGTTGGCAATGCACCGTTTAGTCAATGACCACGCCAAGAAATGAATTGGGAAGGTAAGTACAAAAGAACAGGGACCTCCAAATAAAAAATGTGTTGCACTCATATGGCTTTCTCTACTCTTGTACTAACCAATCTTACAAACTCTTATTCCTATATCTTCTTGAGGTTAAGATAAACATTTGCAGAACTTATCTTATTGCTTACTTCCTTGTAGGTGCAAGAGGAATATTAGAATACAGTAAGCTTTGTGCGATAGTCATAAGTGTTAAAGCTTTGAGATTCCTTCTCCATGCACACTTAACATAAAAGAACAACGACGTTACCTTTCACGAAAGTTTTTTAGTTTTCCAAAACTGATACAAATAAGAGGGAATATCTCCGAAATGGTTCACTCTACAAAATATTATTGGCGTATAAAGTGTGTGACTTAGCGAGATCTACATTTTTTGTATAGTAAGATTTTGTCTATCTCTTACGGTTTACGAGTTATTCAGAAGTCATCCAGAGTAAACAGGACTACATAGGCTATAGCCAGAAAATTCAAAATATACATTTCATTTGCGATAAAAATATCTCAAACATATGGCATTTTAATCAAAATCGTTAGGGCCATTTTCAAGAAAATCAAAACTTTCGAAAATTTTCCATGTAAAGAGTAGTTTAGGGTGGGGCTATTTTCTTCAAAATCTTCGTGTCGCATGCTTGAAAGACATTAAACGTAAATACCAACTTTGTTTTTAACCGACTTTTCGTTTTTGAGTTATGCTGTCCACAGACTGGTAGACAGAAGCACCGTCTGACACACACACATATATAATAGTACTAGTAATAGTGGTTGTAATACTAGTAATGGTAGTAATAATAATAGTAATAATATTATTAATAGCGGTATGGCGGCGGCGGCGGCGTTGGTGTCTGTGTGTCTGTGGGCCTGTGGACAGCATAACTCAAAAACGAAAAGTAGGTTAAAAACTAAAGCTGGCATTTAAGTTAAGCCCCACCCTAAACTACCATTTACATGGAAAGTTTTTCAAAACATTTGATTTTCTTGAAAATGGCTCTAACGATTTTGATTAAAATGCCCTATGTTATGTTTTATATGTTAAGTGTGCAAAAAGAACGGAATCTCAAAAATTGAAAAGATTTGACTATCGCTCAAAGCCTACTGTATTCCCAGATTCCTCTTGTAAGGAAATAAGCAATAAGGTAATATCTGCAAATGTTTATCTTAACTAACGTGATGAAGATATAGGAATAAGAGTTTGTAAGATTGGTTAGTACAAGAGTAGAGAAAGTCATGTGAGTGCAACACATCAGATTTTTTATAACATATCAAATGGTCAGCTCCGATAGCAAAGTAGTTTAGTAAAATTCCAGACAGCATTCATTTTTGGAAATTGTCAAAATATTGCTGATATAGTGTTGCAGTATGAAGTGACCTATATACATACATGTGTGCTTTTCGAAGATCAATGAAACGAATTGTGAGATGGAAGACAGCTTCTGGTCAGGCTGGGATATCTGTTAGTAGCAAGAAGATTGTTGAAGAGTTTGATGAGTTACCGCAGAAAGATGCCAGATAGTTGCTAGGAAATGCAGACAGCATGGATGTGTGGAAGATTGTGGAAGACACTACAGGCGTCATTGGTGAGGTGCAGTACTGGAGGGTGGGACGTGGTTAGCGTCCCGAGCTCTTCCGGCAGTTATGGGGCCTTCGTGACTTGTGGCCGCTGTTTCTCTTTCAAGTAGCTCTTCTGGGACCAAAAGAGGCTGAGTGCACCCCGTGCCAAACGTCCCAGCGGGGGAAAAACGCCTATGCTGGTGCCGGGAATCGAACCCGGGTCCTCTGCGCCAGAGGCAAGCGCGCTACCAACTACGATACGGAGGCGGTGACTATATTGGATATTGGAAAGTATTTTGGTACTACTTTATTTACTGAAACATCTTATTTTGGCACTAAATTTTATATTGGAACATTTTATTTGTGTATAGTGACACGCCCTGTAAAGATTTCCTCTCAAGTACCGTTCCACAGTCCGGTCAATCTTCACCTCCACAGTAGGCCCTTGTGGTAAGGGATTTGTGAGGGGCGGCGTCGAATACCTTGGTAGATAATGTTACCGTAAAGGACGTTCATGCTTGAGACTGTGGTGGTCAAAATCTGGTCGCCTTTCGGGTCTCTCTCTTCATCCTACCCTCTTAGGGATGGTGGTAGTGACACAAAGGGCTACTGCTTTGCGCTCACAGCTACATATGTCTCAGTAACGTGAGGGGTCCCTTCATGGTGTATCTACCTTGGCCTTTCATACCGGTAATTGTGCATAGAAGTCAGTTAAAGCTTCCTACACTCGCATAATTGTTAATATAGCATATCTTCTAACAATTTAGAGCATAAACCTTTATTATTTGATGTTTTTAAATATTATTTTCAAATGGGTATGTAATAATTACAGTCCTCTAGTATTATCTTTGAAGAAAAAATCACAATAATTTTGATGTAGAAACTTAAGCCATCTCACTGGACTCTCAGATTACTAATACTCTTAAAAGGAAAGCAGGAGTTCTTGAGCGACCCGATTTCAAAACGCATGCGTAGGAAATTGTTTAAACGAGATACTGAACATTAAAATTACTCCACAAAAATAAAAATGTAAATACAAACGTTCTGGCATACTCGTAACAAAATGACAATTCGACGAATACTACTTCTGACACGAGTGTGACAAATGAAAAAATTCATTCCAGTTACTTTTTTCTCGCTTTATTTTCTTGTAGCTCAATTCACAAATACACAGTTCTCGTTTACTGACAACACAGTCCTTAGTCTTTCGTGATATTACAACTCACAACTTATTTCTTCCTTGACTCACTCCTGTTGTTTTTCTTCACTTTCTCTATCTCTCAAACACTCTTGAAGATACAATCACTCAACACTCATAACTGCTTCGCTATCTTCCTTCACGACGCAGCTGGCACACACACTCAAACTAAGAACGAACTGACCTCTGTCTGTAACTCACTCACTCTACTCGTTCCTTCACCTCCTTATATAGCGGGGATGACGTAACATGGTCGTTTCTCGAACTTCCTCAAATACGCCGATCGCCGGACACGTCTCGAATGATCTAGAAAACCCCTTTTGATTCTTTCGCTCTGATTGTTGTGACATGTTCACAACAGACGGCCGAGGCAGCTTGACCTTGAGCGTCTTGGATGAACGTATTGCCAGTGGAATGGGACGGCCTGGCCCTGATCGTCCTTTGTGGGACGAGGTGGAGTCACATCATTCATATTCCGTTCTCATTTACAGAAGAGTTTCAAGTATGCACGGAAATGAAAAATATTAATATAATTAAAACAGGCATGAGCTTTTGTAATTTTGAGATGATGGTAAGAACTGTGATGTATAGGATTATTTTGCCGAAGTAACCTGACTATTTTAAGTGAAACAAAAACACATTTGTTTAGGGTATAATGGAATATTGTACTAAATTATTTCAGTGGGTTTTTAGAGTGGGTGGATTCAAAGGCAGTTGAAGTCCACACATGAATACTGCAACAATTAGACGGTGATCAAAATAGGTATTCGCTTCCAGGCAGTCGCTAGCCAAGCTTGCTGAAGCAGTTTCGGAAAGTTGTGCTGTAATGGCAATGCGCAAGAAATAATTTATATGTGCAGCTATGTAAAAGATGGAATCCTGTTAATTAAGGAAAATGAAGCTATTAACAGTGAAGCAACAAGATTCTATTTTAGAAACTAAAAACTTAAAAAGGAAAAAAAAAAAAAAAAAAAAAAAAAAAAAAAAAAAAAAAAAAAAAAAAAAAAAGAACTTGCAACATTACTATGATAAGTGAAGTTTTTAGTTTCTAATTTGTTCTTACTTTGGAATGGAATCCTGTGTTTAATTTTAAATAGTATATAGTGACTAGTTGGCAAAGAAAAAGAGTAATAAAAATTTTCTTCCTCCGGCCAGCGACCTATGGATTCCTGCTTTCGATTTACCACTACAGTCCACCTCTCTACCAACTGAGCTACCAGAGGAGGGTAAGGCAGCTATCCTACGGCAATACATACCAGTATTTATTCAGTTACTGTCAAGGCGACGTAAATTATCTAAGTCATTTGACGGCTATTGCCCCCAACTTACGTAATCGTAAGATGCAGTTTGCCCTGAATATTTTCTCAAGATTAGATAAAAAAGTTGTCTGTTTCGCTTCTTGTCGCAGAAGTTTAGGTTTAAGGGACTTTGTGTTGTAAACTTCTCAGACAAATCGCTATAATCAAAGTGTGAAGCAAATGAACTAATATTGAGGTCAGCAAATATGTTAATGTTTATGAAAACACTGGACGAACTATTACACATGTGGAAGACACTTAAATCGACAGCTTTTATTAAATAATATTGGGTAAACGTTACACTCGTAAGAGGTCCTCGTAGTATAAACTATGAGTCATAAACTCGGAAGTGTTTATGATTTTGCAATGTACAACCATAGTCAATTCGTGTTATAAAAATCTGCTGTGTTGCACTCACATGACTTTCTCTACTCTTGCACTAAGAATTCTTACAGACTCTTATTCCTATATCTTTTTCGTGTTAGTTGAGATAAATATTTCACAAATTATCTTATCTAATTCCGTTCTCTTTGCACGGTTAACATATAGAAAATGAATAACGATGTTCCATTTGATATAAGTATAGGTTCTCCAAAACTCACACAAATAACAAGGAATATCTCCGAAATGGTTAAGTTTAGTAGAAAATTTATTGAGACATAAATTGTGTATTTTAGCAAGATATACATTTTTGTACAGTAAGGTTTGATCTATCCCTTACAGTTTAGCAGTTATGTAAAAGTCATCCAGAGTAAATAAGACTTCATGGGCTATAGCTAGAAAATTCAACATAAACATTTAATTTGCCATAAAAATTTCTCAAACATATGGCATTTTAATCAAAATCCTTAGAGCCAAGCATTATCAGATAGGCCTAAAAAGAGACAAACACGTTCATAATTAACTGTACCTGATTAAACCTAAAGCATAAAATAAGGGTATCTTGAATATTTTTGAACTTTTATTCATTTCTTAAGACTACCTGCAGTTTTCTGCCTTTTAGGTACAGCTTTCCTAGAAAATGTGAATCTGCTTACATATTTTAAAAATATGTTTTATAGTTAAATGGTAAATGTGCTTTGTTACTTTATTTATTTTTAAGAAGAAACAATTTATTATTTGACCGAAAGGCAGTGTACGAGTTTTACGTGCAGTAGATAAAGGAATGGTTAAAAACTTGAAGGTTATGTAACTTGCCTAACCACAGAGATGGCTGTAGTAATTATTGAATGAAAAGTACGCTTCATATAAACACATTACTTTGAAGGTCAGCGGAGAAATTATTATTAATGCGCAAGGTCGGAAAAAACTACCTCTATACTTGAATGGTAGCAAAACAAGACAGTCGACTCTCTCTACTCTACTTACCTAAGAGAAGAAAGATGAAAATAAACCTTTGTATATTGTACATAATTGTATGACAATGTATTGGCCTTGTCAGTCGACAACGTAATACGGAGTGTTTAAGGCACATTCCCTAACTACTCTACTGGTTATTATGCCTGGCCTACTGCAACCAGCTGCAAGGTGAAGGCCAAGTTTGTTTCCTTCACTGCACGGTGCCTTCTGTGGGACAATGAATTTGCATGATATTCCGGAATTGAGCCAAGTAATACCAATGAAAATGATTTCCTAAACGTTTTGTCAGCAATCAAGATCAGGTTTGATCAAGCCTGCACCATGTGCTTGCTTCCCGCACTCACATGTTATTTACCCCGCACCCAGCAGTAACCAAGGCAACGGGAGACAGACCTAGTAGTCGGAGGCGGATGGCACGAAGCGAAAATGTCAAAAGGGTGTACAATTACGATTGTGGGAAGGACAACTGGTAATTACAGTTCATGATAAACGCTATTCTCCTACATCGAACCGTTGAAGCAACTGTATGACACATTCTCTTCACAATTTGAAGACCTAAAATATCTGAAACAGAACTACAATTATTTTTCACTCCTTTGAAGTTTCAATGTAGTGAGGCTCACTTAAATGTGAACTGTACGCCTATGATTTACTCAGCAACTACAAATAAATGCCTCATTTAGTCGCAGTGGATGGAGGTAATTTCAGCCTCCCCTTTCCTTCTTGCACTTGAGCACCGCTGATCAACGCTGTTCGCAATAAAGATGCATTCAAGTTACCATGAGTTGTTTCTCAAGTGAAGGATCCCATTACGACCATAGAAGGTGTGTATGTATAAATGAAAGAATTCAGAACTCTAAAGATCAAACCCGAAAAAAGAAGTGTGATTATGTTGCTAGTGTCTGATAAAATTGCTGAAAACAATTTGAATTTTGCTCCCATGTGTTTCTCAGAAAAGGACTAGATGTGTAATCGAATACTTCTAATTGAACTATGTTGCAGAATTAAGTGCAACAGATTTAGGATCTATAAATATTATAATCATAGATATTACAAGTTAGGAAAATAATTATTTATATAGGGACCAAGTTCTTTACAACACAGTCAAAACACTTTATGGGCACAGTTGCAAATCTGAAGAAAGAAGTATTCGCAGCCTTTTTTCCTATTTCTATTTTACGTTAATAGAGATAAGACTTTGTAGACATAACACCATTTTACATTTCGTTATAGGTACAGGAAAAACACAGGAAAGTGAAGCGATAGTCAAACATTTAAAAAGAGGGTGCATACTATTTTAACAATGTTCATTTTTCAATTGTTGTATTTCCTTTAATTTATAACAGGTTTGACCTCACTCAGCACAAATCTCAATAAAATACTTAAAAACATACAAACTTACATACATAAACTTTCACGAACTAGCACTTACAACTCTAAAAGCTACTCTCTGCCTCCTTGGCAACGTGACGTCATCCAAGGAGCATGAAGTACATGAGATGCTTTCCACGGAATCTCGACTTCACTATATAACAATATGCTGGCTTTGAAATTTTGTACTCCTTACATGAGGATCAGAAACAAACGAATGACAATTTAGTACTTTAAAAATTATAAATTATTAGAGAATCCAAACCAGTTACAACGAATACCTCGGAAATTCTCAATACACTAATATTAACAACCTAAGAGTCTATATTTCTATATTATTAACTTTTATCTCTTACAGCTTACTAGTTATACAAATGACACAAAATTGCTTTAGAATGAAGAGGTCTTTTGCAGACAATGGAAGACATTTATTGGCCATACATATCTTAGGCATATATTATATTAAACATATGTTTTACACAATATTGGCAGAGCCAGATTTGAGAGAATAAAAAGTAAGGAGAACAATTTTGCAATGAAGTTGCTCGTAGAAATGTATACATAATATTCTTCTCTCTCTGACTCTCTGTCTGTCTCTCTCCTAGCGGGATTCCTGATACCAATCTTCTTGATACATACATGATTGGTTACATAGCTCAGACTTCTAACGTGGACCTTAGACTCACTTTTAGGTGGAATTGGAGAAGTTCAAAGAATTCTGTATCGTGTAAATAGAAACTAATTGGTAAGATATACTAAGTGTCACTGCCAGCCGTGATTTACTGGTCTCGTGAAAAGTTTCTAGGTTGCAGTCTGATTGGTACACCGTTCCTTGACTTAAGAGTTATGTGAACAGTCAAGTCCAGTTCCAGGAACGGATTCTCAGCAGGAAGGATCTTGAAATGCCTCAACAGTTTCGCCAGTGTAGCCTTCATCTCATACATAGCAAACTTGTATCCTGTTAAACATAACACATTTACCAATTTAATATAATACCTAGATCGTGAAAAACTAAAATCAAGTGCTAATACTGAGGAATGTCGAGAAAGTAGATGTAACGCAACGAAAGCTTGCCAAACGGAGCTGCCCGAAGCTTCGGTACTGCTCGGATCGGTTACCTCGCTCGATTGAATGCCACATGCCACTTCCACTCCTGCATTGTACCTGCCGCTTCCATTGTATACTCCACCTCTACTCATTCACTGCAATATGCACACCTCGAGACGTTGTTACATACTGAAGCCCGTAATATGGATACTGTCGCCCTACAGCAGGCGTAACAGTAAGGTACGAAAATAGTCTTCTGTGCATATTGCTTGCAAGCTTTTTTGTTGCAATAAATTGTGGGTTCTTTAAATTTAATTTACACAAAAACCGTCGAATCTATTGAAATACGCCAAAGGAAAAAGTTGTCATTTATTCAATTTTCTATGAATATAGCCATAAATCAAGAACCTTCAAACAATAATAATTCAGTCAGGTGATAATTTTTTGTTTGATAAAAATATTTTTTTCTAGAAAACTATAAACTTTTCAACATTTTGGTATTAGACTTTCTTGTTATTCACAACATGAGAAATTTTCTGTTAAAGTCTGACGGATCATTTCACTCTCATCCTGTATACAGTGATATTTTAATCTTTTTCCCTCACTGAAATTTTATATCTTAAGCATTTGCAATGTTTTGGTCTTTTAAGTTAAAAACACACTTTTAAAATATATAAGAATTGTATTACAAAAATGTTATCGATAAATTATGTTTAAGAGAAGGGGAAGACAAATGCTGGTATAATTAGATAGAAAGTCAATAGTTTGTCGCAAGATGAGGACGTAATCCAGGTATTTGGTGTTTTTCCATTTTTACAACAGTTTGATCTTGATAACATTATTGGAATTCATATAGTGTTTGTTACATCATGAATGAGGGAAACTGAACTATAAGGGAGAAAGAAGCATCATGATCTCTTTACTGTTCTTAATCGATCGAGTGCTGAATTGTGAACCTTATGAATGACATACTCTTACCAAGTGTGCCAGGAAGTGATACGAAACCTATGTAAAGTGGCTACTGGCGTAGCATACAATTATAGGATGCAAATTCTCAACGAATAAGTGCCAGATCGTCATTTTGAGGTAATCATGCAATAATGCATATCTTCAGGATGTAATCTGTTATTAACATTTTATGGATATACACGGAAATTTAAGTGCTATTTTGGGAGGTTATTTGCACAAACATAAATTCCTGGGACTCCAACACTTTCCTTTTAAAGAAATATGTCTACACAAATGAATCAAGAAAGATGCACTTTTTCCTCAGTGGAACTTATAAAAGGTAAATCTTTCTTTTCAACCTCATTGAATCCATAACCACTAAGGGAAGCAGTTCGACGAACCAGTGAGTTATTATGTTCCAAGTATTGCAACATTGAAAACTTTATTTTTTTCCTTTATTGTTATACAACATTGAAAAAAACTGATCAACTCATTGGGTTTTTCCTTTCTCTCCATTTCCTTACTTTTTGTAGCCCCAACATCAGGGTTTTAATGAGAATATGCTTAATCCTCTTAAGGCCAGTTGTACTAACTAGGAATAAACCACTAATGGACGTTAACTGTGGTTAGGTAGTATGGTATGGTGAAGAGTCTATCAAAGGAATAACGATAAAATAGTTTGCTCTGCTGTTTTATGAACTGATGACTCATTGTTTGTCACATGAAATGACTGCTCACCACATCCAATATCGAATGGAATGATCGTTCTTGAGGGTCAACACTGCCTATGAGGTATCAACAAATAAATATAATGCTGATAAACTCTTCATGTAATTAAGGGGGAGAAGGGATAACGTATTCAAATATTGCAACTCGTTAGCTATGAATGATTGCAATATTGCAAAAATGTATTCTAGATATTCCAATAATGTAATATATCAGTGTATCGTACAGGACCTACTAAAAGTTTGAGGACACCTGCATATTTCATAGACTATTTTGTGCAGCAAAGTTATGTTTCGTCAAATATTATTTTGTTAAAGGGTACATTTTAAAAAAATAATTATATAAATACAATTGTTTTTAAAGAAGTTGTATTTTAAGTTTTAGAGAAAGTGAAAAAATTCTCATTTTTAAATCTTTGTAGAGATGTGACCGTATAAATATATGGAATATGAGTTATATTTTTCTCCGAAGGGAAAGACAGATGTGAGGAATATCTATAAATATTACATTTTATCATACACTGCTTATCAGCAATTAACGTAATGTTTATAACTTTAAAACAAATTGGAGAAAAATAATTTAAATTAGGACTATTTGGTAATGGGTTCAATGCTATGATGAATGAGGCAGCGAAACCAGAGCGATTTCCTTTTATAGTGTATCGTGCATACTCCAGATTGCACCACTGGATGCTGCTATGTTGATCTTGTTATGATGCCATGATATTCAGATGAGCTCCCATTTTGTTTCATTGTGAGAAGAGATTGTTTAGTAAAAGTGGGTGAAAAACCTGAACATGGTTATTAAAGAGCAGGTGACTGGTATACATGAGTGCAGCAAGCTATACAGAGATATTGCAATTCAACTGGGGATAAATAAAACGTTTATAGCACAGACAACAAGACATATAGGAAAACCGGCAAATTTTTAGACCTGGATCGAAGTGGTAGGCCAAAGGTTGCATCGCCCCGAGAGGACAGAACTATGGAAGCCAAAGGAAGCCTAAAAACGTATAAAATCATGTGTAATGTATGCTT
Organism: Tenodera sinensis; assembly: GCA_030765045.1. Classification (NCBI taxonomy): domain Eukaryota; kingdom Metazoa; phylum Arthropoda; class Insecta; order Mantodea; family Mantidae; genus Tenodera; species Tenodera sinensis. The sequence goes on from CM060972.1 coordinate 47,807,163, forward strand.
AAAGCAATGTGTTATAAATGTATAATGTTATGTGCTCTTTGAAGAGAAGATTTCAAAATATCAATGGGCGTCCTTAAACTTTTGATAGAACCTGCAGAACTCATCACCTCATGTACAATCTAGTTAGGGTCTTTATTTGACTATTCCAATATTTATTTTGAGTTCATACCACCAACCCTAAAAGTATCAATATAATGCAGATAACCAAAATTGTATGTGTAAATAACCGGCATAACCACTTGGAAATGTCATGGTGGAAACTGCTTGCCAGGGAACATTTGGCTTGACGCGTGAAAGTTATTGAAGGACACTATTATTTTAGTTATGGCATCTGTCGCCTTCAGAACTTCCATTTTAAAATGGGTTTCAGTTTTGATAAATATGAAGAACAAGCTGTTCTCCTTTATCCTATACTAGAAAGAATACAGAGCTCTTTGCTTACCTAGGCAGTTTCTTGGTCCAGCGCTGAAAGGAATATAACAATAAGGATGTCTGTTGACACAATTTTCAGGTAGAAATCGATCTGGATCGAACTTCTCAGGTTCTGGGAAGTAGTCAGGATGTCGATGAACCATGTACAGGAATATAATAGCATCGCATCCAGCAGGTATCACGTACTTATCTTAGAGGAAATACCAAACGATAGTTAATTTATGTGCCAAGTTGTGCAGAAACAGGTTGTACAAAATTAAGTAAATATGTAGTACGGAAAACCCATATAATAAATATCTTTTGGAGATAGTGCATCAAACCATACATAGAAAACAGATTTGCAATTTTCGTAAGTGGACAACATTTTCAAACGATGACACCTTTAAATAGTAGAAAACAAGTTCCTTCCAAACGAATGGATGAATATCGGTATTCAACTTATCAACGGCATCTCTCCAGTATCTCACCGGAAGACTCATCATTGTGGAAAGAGACTAAAAGAGTACTAAAAGAGCCGACGATTATTCCGCCCCTAGAGCAAGATGGAAAACACTACATCTCCGACTGTGAGAAAAGCGAACTATTTGCAGACACTCTACAAAATTCGTTTAGATCTACTCCAGGAAGCAACGTAGAATTCAACCACGAAATTGAACAGTTTACTGGTTCTTACGCCACAGTACCACTACCCATGGACTTCACTTCACCCAAAGAAATTCTTTTTATCATCCAGCAACTTCCCGCAAGAAAATCGCCTGGGCATGATCTAATACCAAACTTTGTATTAAAACATTTGAGTCGCATAGCACTTGCTATCCTAGCTTCGTTATTCAACAGTTTTATGCGAAAGGGTTATTTCCCAAGAATCTGGAAACACGCCATAGTTATTGTTATTCACAAACCTGGAAAATGCCCTTCCAATCCAACAAATTATCGTCCAATAAGTCTGCTGCCAACTCTGTCCAAGGTGTATGAAAAGATTATACTGAAACGTTTAGGAAAATTTATAGAACAAGTGTCACTATTACCTCCTTTTCAATTTGGTTTCCGTCGCAAACATTCAACTACTCATCAAATTCTCCGAATTACAGAGCAAATAGCACAAGGCTTCGAGAAGAAAGAACACACTGCTGTCGCATTCCTTGACTTCACTCAGGCATTTGACAGAGTTTGGCATCAGGGTCTACTATACAAACTGTTTCTCTATGGCACTCCAGACTACCTCTACAAAATAATATCTTCCTTTCTATCATACCGTACCTTTTCAGTTCGAATAGGTAACAGTCATTCTTCTACCAGATCTGTAACAGCAGGTGTTCCACAAGGTTCAATATTGGGTCCAATTCTGTTCAACTTGTTCACTTCTGACATACCTACAACGCCCACAGCTCAAATAGCAATGTATGCCGATGATACTGCCATCTATGCAACCCATCGTAATTTACACACCGCTAGAAATCGCCTTCAAGAGGCCTTAAACTTAATCATACCCTGGCTTGACAACTGGCGCATTTCTCTCAACCATGACAAATGTGAAGCAATGGTGTTTACATTATGCAGATCGGAATATCCACCATCAGTAACGATAGCAACAAATTCTATACCCTGGAAAAGTGACAGAGAAACGGTGAAATACCTTGGTGTACTGTTTGATAGAAAACTCACGTGGAAGCCACATATAAGTAACAAACTCAAACTTGCCCAAATAAGACTGACAAAACTTTATCCACTTCTCAACAAAAAATCTTCGCTTAAGTTAAAAAACTGCATACTACTCTACACAACTCTTTTAAGGCCGCTTTTACTATATGCCTGTCCAATTTGGGGAGGAGCCAGTGCTACAGAAATTAAACGCATCCAAACGTTTCAAAACAAAATCTTACGTATCTCAACTAATGCGCCATGGTTTGTCAGAAACAATCAACTACACAGAGAAACTGGAATCAGTACCATTCAACAGTCAATTTCTTCACAAGCCGAACAGTTTTACAGCAATCTAAAGAACGTTCCTGGATCTATTCACTACTCTCTTGGCAGAAAATCCAGCTTTCCAACACGCATCAAGAGTCGTCTACCACTGGACCAGTTATCACAGCAAGATCTGATTTAATTTCAACTAATACTGTCAGTGAGGGGCCCAATGGGGTTTACCTCATTTCAATGTTACTTATTATATTTTATTTATTGTTATGTGTATTTCAACAATGGTCTGTAGAGCGCACATGCGCTGATCGATCAATAAATCATTAAAGAAAAAAAAAAGTTCCTTCCAACCAACCCATTTGAAGTAGTTGTAAGAAGAAATGTGTCCAATATAATTGAGGCAGAAAATAAAGTTTCGAGTTCTATGCACCTACCTAAATGTACAAGAAAATAGTTATCGAAAACCGAAAGTTTAACTATGCTGAAGAAAATTGTAAGTTTTGCTCATTAGTCTACAACTTTGGTTCTTTATAGTTCTTTATAGTTAAATGGTACATTTTGTGTGATATTAAACTATGTCCTGAGAAAAATGAAATATTATATATTAAAGAATCATATATTACGTAAATTATTAATAACCAAATCCAGAGCTATACTGATATCAAGCTCATTAGATCTCTTAGGTGCTTTCAAAGAATCTATGTCAGCATTTTGAAACAACAGAACTATAATTACATAAGGAACATTTCAAGGTGGCGAAAATGACACAAGATTATGACTAAATTAAGGTTGATTTTGGGCACTTAAATGACCAAAAATGTTACAATTATTGTTACCAAAGCAGAATCTGCCACTAGAGGTCCTTGGTCCCGATCTAGATCAGGTTTACCGGAGGGGTGTTATGCTCGGCCTTATGGGGACAGGCGTGTTTCAGCGATGTAATCTGGTTCAACTATAGCATGTTGGCCGACCTGGCTGGAAGAGATGAGTGCTTCTGTTGATGTTATAGTAATACGTAATAAGGTCTGTACCTGTGTAGTTTTTGGATGTATTGGTTTCTGCCTGCATTTACTTTTAATTTACTGCTAATAGAGGATTTGCTGCCATAGATATTGGATAATCACTTCGAGTTTATATTTAGTACTTATAATCGTGAAGTTGAGTGAGAGACGAAACGTTAAATGAATAGCAGGGCAAGTCGTGCACAATTATAAAAAAACAGAGAGGAGCGAGAGGCTAGGAATGCTGGATTAATGAAATAGAAAGCAAAATAGTTGCTTTCTTTTCTCGTAAAGATGAGAGCCAGATGTAGTAGGGTTCCTATACATATGAGCCAGCCTCTTCGTGGCATCTAGTACTTTGAAAAATATTAAACTATTCACGGCAATGATGTTGAGATTATTGTTGATAATTTAGGGGTGGATAAATGTGCAAGAAGTCGCCAGTTTAGTAAACACGCTCTACTCTTTCGCCTGTACACAGCTGCAGGTGTATGCTGATGCGCGTGCATATATGACGGCTGCGCGGTACTGGTTACTACATTCATTCTCCGTGTCCAATTAACCTGTATCGTGTGGAACTGCACGCGCCTCCGTGTTCTATTGATAACACTGAATCATGCTTTTGGTAACTTTGGGGTTGCTACTGTTGAAGAAAAATGGATTCAGACCCGTATCCCTTTTACTCCTTCTCTAGGAGACGTTATCGATTAGTTACATCCCTGTGTCATAAAATAGTCAAAGCGATATTTACTGTGTCAAAACGACAATATTAAACAAAATGTATTACCTTTTTACTTTCTCTACTGGTAAGTAGGGGAAGTATTGTATTCCACCCAAAAATTCGATGTCGAGATTTCACCGGAAATATGTTTTGAGGCTCCCTGAATCCAAAAAAGCATTTTTTGAAAAAGGTCCGTGTGTGTGTCTGTGTCAGTCTGTGGACAGCATAACTCAAAAACGAAAAGTCGGTTAAAAACCAAAGTTCGTATTTAAGTTTAATGTCGTTCAAGGATGCGACACGAACATTTTGAAGAAAATAGCCCCACCCTAAACTACCCTTTACATGGAAAATTTATCGAAAATTTTGATTTTGTTGAAAATGGCTCTAACGATTTTGATTAAAATGCCATATGTTTGAGATATTTTTATGACAAGTGAAATGTATATCTTGAATTTTCTGGCTATAGTCGTATTTACTCTGAACGACTTTTGCATAACTGGTAAACCGTTAGAGATAGACCAAATCATACTATACAAAAATGTAGATCTTGGTAAAATACACAATTTATGTCTTAATAAATTTTCTTGTAGGGTGGACCATTTCGGATATATTCCTTGTTATTTGTGTGAGTTTCAGAAAACTTAAAGCTTTCGTGAAATGGAACATCGTTGTTCATTTTTTTATATGTTTAGCGTGCAAAGAAAACGGGATCTCAATAAATGAAGCGAAAGAGGCCAATTACTTCGCTATGACGGTTGACCGTATTGTGAATGGTACTACACCAGACATTTTGCCTACGGACCAGTTATTATTTTTTATTACATATGTTACCTGAGATGGTAATCCAATGGAACATTTTTGCGTTTGTTACTAAATGTTGGGCACCAATAAATAAAGTATCAGATATTTCCTGTATTTTTCATCTATTTGAGTCGAATGGTAGTACCTGTAGAGGCCAGTCGTATGACCATGTCTAATACATAGGGTTCGAACTATTGTACAGCTATTGCGAAATGAGGTGATCGCAAGTTACCTGCCACATAGGCAGAGCGTGAGGTCATTGCGCGAGTACAGTAACAGCACAAAACACAGCTGGACTCAGTGCCTCAGTGCAGAGTGTCTCTCGAATGTGTTCACTAGTTCCACACAAAGAGTAAAATGCCTGCAGCACGAATATCAAAATATTCATGTATTGCTAACTTGTATAAAATTTGGGAGTGAATATTTTACTGCAAATGGTGACAAGATTGAATGTAAGATATGCAACTACGTTATCTACAGTATTTGTGCACCGAACTATACCTGGTCTCTTTGATCATGACCTCTCCTACTTCCCATAATCCATACTCCGCAACCTTTCGTTTCCTGTGTGATGGTTCGCTCCATACTAATATATCTGTGGTATACACGGTCTTCAATCACAAACCAGAGGAGTGATGTCACATGTGCCATGGGCAGCTTACTTACTCAGACTTGTAGGCATCTTTGCTGCAAAATCGTGCATTGAGGCAGCAACATGTCTTTTTTGTTTGCAACTTTTCACTTCTTTAACACACCGTTGAGGTCCAATCCTTGGAAACTACAATCTTTTGTACACAATCTGTCCTAAACAAGACGGTCAGATCGCCATTATGCGTGTCTAACACAGCTAGGAGACTGTCTTTGTATACTTAATCCAGATTTTGACTTTTATTTCAAATAATGTCGAAAAGGCCACAACGAGAAATGGCTTCCATGCAAAGAGATAAATTAGGATTCTTGATTTTATGATCAAATTATGGAGAAGCATACTGAAAATGCTCTACAGAATTTATATGTTGATCTGGGCAATTTTGAAATCTGTCATAGTTTCCTCTCCGGAGTCATTTCAAATTTCCGAGATGATTTCGGTCGCTAAATAGCCGAGAAAAGAAAAATATGTATAACAAAAGCAGACATGTATGGGGAAGAGAAAAAAACGTTGGCTTCTGGTGAATCTAGACATGGAGAAGTTTAGTTGAATGGCTCCAGAAAGCTCAATGTAAACAAATTAAAATGTCACACTTGATGCAGTAACGAAGAAAGGAAACTCAAAATTACTTGTGCCGTTTCTAAAACACCAGAAACCTGACCGAATTTGCATAAATGATGTTGGATTTTCATTACTGGAAGAATTTTTGCACCTAAAGTTACTCCTGGAACGACGAACATGTGTTTTAGTTTAATTGAAATCAAGATCCTGCGGCGGGACATGATATCCTCGTATCCTCTGCACACCTGCCGCTAAATACTCAGGAGAACGTTTGCTTCTGAAATCAACTGTTCGAACCAAGGAATTATCGCTAACAGCAGTGCTTGGCTTTGAGGGGAAAGTGTCCAAAATTAACTATGATAGCTCAGTTGTTACATTCGTTCGACGAAAGGTGAGGATGGCTAAAATTTCATTCGCAACCTAATCCCTAAATTGAAAGCTGTATCTATGAGTTTTAAGACGATCTAACAATGGTTTTATGAGCGGTATTAACACACACGACTACAGTGTTTTATGTTGATTCTGTGTTGTCTCAGATTAAAAAAATATTTTTATTTTATCCTTATAAATAAGAACTCCCGGTCTTATGACAGCAGTGCTTAATCATAAACATGTATGTTAGTGAGCTTGACTAACCCGTGGCGTCTGGGCGGGTTTTCTCCGGGTTCTTCGGTTTCCTCCGCTAGTCATTCCACCAATTTTATTGTTCCATGATGATCCTTCCAATCATCCATTTCGCCTGCATTTCATATCATCCTCTTCCTCACTATCATACCTGGTGTTGGGCTAAGCACTCGCTTCCAGGTATCCACTCTGTCCGGTCCATAGGGTCCTGTGCTCCCCAACAGAATCTGACCCTAGGCAAGGCTTGTAAGTCCTAAGGGGTGTAAGTCTTACATACAGGGAGGGTAATCAGGTAAACAAGAAGGTTCATATATGCTATATTTAGAAATATTTTTGCTAAATAATCCCACACGAAACTACTGTTAGTTTATGGACTCAAAAATGTACATAAAGGGCTGTCATACCTGTGACAATATCTTCTGTTATCCTTCTAACAATAGCTGGTACTGGAGGCAAAATTCTTAGTGATTCCTTTATTACTTGCTCGAGATATTTCATCTCATTAAGGTCCTGCATTGTCGCATGACGCAGAGAATCTCCAAAAATTATTTTCAGCTCCTCCACAACTTTGTCCTGCAACCACAACAAAAAGGCTGTGAAAACTCATTTTAAGTTTTCTTTGGCACTCTGAAATAACACTCCACTCTTTCGAAACCGCAAAGTCGTTGGCATTGCAATGTAAGTTATAGACTGTGGGCTTACGGTTTATAGCTTAAACCATGTAATTCATGGTTACTATAGTGGTAGTCATGTATTTTCAGTACACCAACTCATGGTGTCAGCACAAACAATAATCAGCAGTTCTGCATACTAGTGCAGCTACACCGCTATTTTAGACAGAACACCTCAAGCAAACGGCTACCCAGAATAAGAAATTAAAAGGGCAATGCATCCCAACAGAGAATGTGGGAAAACGTCAACAGCTTCAACTGACAAGAAATGCAAAGTATTTCATGCGTATCTCAAATCAACTAGGGACTGCATCGGTAAAATGTTCAACTGCCACAACATTGATACAAGCCAACCAAAGTGATTCGTAATACGCTCCTTTCAACTAAAATTACTAAATCCTCTGTCTACAATGGGAGTATACAGGATACCGTACTCATGCGGTAAAGTGTATATAGGAATCATCCAAAGAAACTCCAACACATCCATCAATGAACACAAAATAATTGTCGGCTGCGACAAACTGACAAACCCACAATTGCAGAACGTGTCGTACTCAAAAAAGAGCATATCATTCGTTATGTGAACACAGATGTCCTGTCATCAACTTTCCACTATCATACACGTTTATACCACGAGGTCATTGGAATTCAGAAACATCGTAACAAGATCAATAGCAAGAAATGTGCATAACTGAGCAGAATATTGCAAATAGCACTAACTAAAGTAAGAGTAATGCATCCTGTGATTTTTTGACTTTCTTTTGGCAGGCTGAGAACAGTCCAAGGTGTGTCATATGTATAACTGCCCTTTTAGGCCTTAACCACTTTCATGACGGGATGTAAGGTTTTGCAGCGTGGCGGGAGAGAATGAGGTTGGGGGTTGAAAGGAGGTAGCGATCTGTGCTCCTCAACGGCTGCCAGTCAGAGTGCAACTATCGTCCGGCACCACAGTCGTGTGGAGCCAAATATCGGCGATTTTAATTTTGAAATCCCATCATCTCTTGAAAGGATTGTATGCAAGCTCAGCTTTTGCTACTGGTGGGTTAATTCCGCTGTTACCGGATATACCCGCAAACCATGCGGGAAAGAGACTAACCAGGGCGCTGCCATGTTCTGCATACGGAAGAGACGAGGCTTCTTGCAGTAGTCTTGAGGGAAATCTGCGATATACAGAATAAATTATCCGAAAATATCCATTCTGTACACGCTGCAGATGCAGCATAGGGAATCTGCGGTCATGCCCCAGATCTCGCAGGCGTACAATAGGAGGGGATTACGAGGGCCCGAAAAAGGCGTAGCATTAAGGGAACAGACATCCCAAATCTTCACATGAGGCACAACGAGGCGTTGAGTGACCAGGCCTACAGTGCGAATGATTTCATTACCTCTTCTATCCGCTCGGGGACCGCAATGCAAACGCCGATGCTTGGCAATGAAATCCGCGGCTAGCATGACATGGGGAGATAGGGTGAGAATATAGGGGTAGTCGTTAACTACGAACTGTCTTTGAAGTGGATGGTACACAGACACCACCAAGACTGCCGTTCGTCCGAAGTGGTCAAAGGTGGCTGGGTCTTCTAGGGATTAAAGTTGAGGGAGTTGGACGAGTTTGTGGGCCAACGTTCCTGGGCGTTTCGCAGACTCACTGCGGCGGTGTTTTCTGAACGTGAAGAAGGCCTCCACGACCTGGCATGCAGGTGTCCTGTTCCCATCCTATTTGAGACCGTACACCTGTTACACTCGTACCTCAAAATACTTTTTACACAGAGCCAATAGGTTATCTACAATTAGTCGTGACCTTCCAGCTCAAGTGGCTCTGTCCTGTCTTAGCCTTTACACATAGCTTACTGTCTTTCAATTCTACTCTCTCTCTCTCTGTTTGTCTCATTCTTCAAACAACTGCATTTTACGATACACACAGTCAAACCGACTATACACATACACACATACATACCCACACACTTAAAACTAGCTGCTAACTCAACACTCAACGTCTCGAAATTGACCTCTTCGTAAACAAGACCGGCTCGCAAAGTTTTCTCGAACAGTCTGGACTAGTTTGTCTTTGTTTCTGCCCGCTCCATTGTTACGCCGTCTACTCACCGCGTAGTAGTGTGAGGTAGTTTGACCTTGGCTCTCTTTTTGAGGGCGGCCGCTGTCTGGCGTCACAGTATGAATAACGTATATATTCTGATGGACAAATGTGTATTAGTATATGAATTCAGCCCCAAGATACAATAAATACCTTGTTCCAAAAACCAGTTCTTATGGACGATTTTGTACTTTTATATAAATGCAGAAAATGACAATCTTCCAGCTAAAGCGCTGTCTCTAGGATAGTTACCTGAATAATCTGGTGCTTAGCCAATAGCCAGCAAGTATAACTCAAGCAGCCTGCTGTTGTTTCGTGACCCTGAAACCAAGAGAGGATTATTACTTCACTTCAAAAGTAAGACAACGTATATTTTGGTTTTAAATATACGTCCTAATACGTGTTAAGGAAAACAAACGCTCTGTTTGGGGTTTTTAGTAATTTTCCTCTTCTTTAAGAAAAAGTAACTGCTTTAATTACTTCTATACAGCATATTCAACATTGAGATGCGCAATAATGAAGAAACGTCATGCATATATATTTAGGTATGTAGTGTTTATTTTCCTAGAAGAATGGTTAGTGCTTGTGTAACTGCGTAATAAGGTTATGGTATTATGACACTATTATTAATACACTAGTACATGACATTAGTATTAGACCTTAACACACTTTAAGTATAGGTACATTACCGCTATTACAAAGGTGTTCACTTCATCCCGTATTTCCTCATAACTCAGGTCTTTTCCGTCAGCGTGTTGCAGTAGGAGGTCCAATAATGCTAGTTTACTCTTGGCACCTACAAATAATATCACAACATAATTTAAGGGGTGTTAGCTACTTGGAAAATATTGAAATGTTGTAATTTTTTTAAGGATTGATTTTCCTTATGGGAACAATTCTCTCGCTATATAAAAAAGACCCGTAAAACTTTATTTTAAGCTTTCAAAACTTGAAGTGACGCACGCCAACTTCCAGAAAAAACTTGAGCCGTTTACCTTTTGAATACAATATTCATCTGGCTTCATGGAACGAATATGAAGGTTGTTAGGAAAGTATCTTCTTATGCTTTCAAAGTGCAATTGCTCTCACACTTTGCAGTTGAAGCGTTTCCCCTTTTTGGCTATTTCTTAATAATTGCAATTTAGCTCAAAGTACGTTTTCTCATAAAGTACACGTATTCACGTTGGAAGTGCCAATTTTTACTTTCTCTACTGCAAATACAAGGAAGTATTCTATTCCACCCATAAAGTTGATGTCGAGATTTCACCGGAAATGTATGTTATGAGACCCCCTGGATCCAAAACAAGCATTTTTAGAAAAAGGTGTGTGTGTGTGTGTGTGTGTGTGTGTGTGTGTGTGTGTGTGTGTGTGTGTGTGTGTGTGTGTGTGTGTGTGTGTGTGTGTGTCAGCCTGTGGATAACATAACTCAAAAAAGAAAAGTCGGTTAAAAATAAAAGTTGGTATTTAAGTTTAATGTCTTTCAAGAATGCGACATGAAGATTTTGAAGAAAATAGCCCCACCCTAAGCTACCCTTTACACGGAAAATTTTTCCAAAATTTTGATTCTCTTCAAAATTGCTCTAACGATTTTAATTAAAATGTCATATGTTTAAGATATTTGTATGACAAATGAAGTTTAAATTTTGAATTTTCTAGCTATAGCCCCTGTAGTCCTGTTTACTCTGGATAACTTTTGAATAACTCGTAAGCCGTAAGAGATAAACCAAATGTTACTATACAAAAAATGTAGATCTCGCTAAAACATACAATTGCTTATGTCTATTTTTTTTTTTTTTTTTTTTTTTTTTGGGTAGAGTAGACCATTTCGGTAATATTCCGTGCTATTTGTGTTAGTTTCGGAAAACTTAAATCTTTCGTGAAATAGAACATCGTTGTTCATTTTTTATATGTAAAGCTTGCAAAGAGAACGGGATCTTAAAGCTTTAAAACATTTGACTATCGCTCAAACCTACTGTATTCTAATATTCCCCTTGCACCTACAAGGAAATAAACAAGATAATTTGTGCAAATGTTTATCTCAACTAACACGAAGAAGATATATGAATAAGAGTTTGTAAGAATGGTTAGTACAAGAGTAGAGAAAGTCATGTGAGTGCAACACATAAGATTTTTCTCAAAACTTTCACCTTTTCGATTCTTGTGTCATATGAGAACCGTAACTTTCTAATTTTCAAAAATGTATAGTTTGTCTGCTGTTACCAGAGGTTTAAGTTAATTTTTACAGTTCAGGTTAACCTGGGCACATAACATTGTAGAAATTTCTTTCTAGTATTTCTTGAAATTAAAATTTTGAGCATTTTTACCTGTTTCAATCCCAAGGAAGTACCCTCACACCGCATTTGTGCACAATTTTAAAGCTTATTGGACAGGAAGTGATGTAAACCAGCAATTACTGTCTTAATATCAATCTCAAAAGCTCTGTAGGCATTTAAAGAGAAATTCTGTTGAGAAGAGGAATTTTGAATTTTAAAATTCACAACTTTGGAACAGTTGGTTTACTTGGTATAATTTGGGTTCAAATTATTGTGTATGTTCAGACAAACACATTAGTGTATTGAAGTGGAAATATCTCTACCCTTGTAGAACATACAGATTTTGAAAAATATATATCTTTAAGTTAGAATTTTTTGTGGTTACTCAAACAATACCTCAAGTGTTGCTAGTGTAAATACTTCTAGTTCATTATGCTAAACATTAGTAAAAAATTTTAAAACTTCTGGTTAAAAGTCTGATGTGTTGCACTCGCATGACTTTCTCTACTCTTGTACTAACCATTCTTACAAACCCTTATTCCTATATCTTCGTGTTAGTTGAGATAAACATTTGCAGAAATTATCTTATTGCTTACTTTCTTGTAGGTGCAAGGGGAATATGGGAATACAGTAGGCTTTGAGCGATAGTCAAATCTTTTAAAGCTTTCAAATTCCGTTCTCTTTGCACAGTTAACATAAAAAATGATTAACGATGTTCCGTTTGGCAGAAGTATAAGTTCTCCAAAACTCGCACAAATAAGACGTATGTCCGAAATTGTTCACTCTAAAAAATTATTGAGACATAATTGTGTATTTTAGCAAGAGCTACATTTTTGTATAGTAAGATTTGGTCTATCTCTTACGGTTTAGCAGCTATGTGAAAGTTATGCAGAGTAAATACGACTATAGGGGCTATAGCCAGCTAATACAAGATTTACATTTCATTTGTCATAAAAATATTTCAAACATATGACATTCTAATCAAAATCGTTAGATCCATTTAGAAAGGGTAGTTTAGGGTGGAGAAATTTTCTTCAAAATCTTCGTGTCTCATCCTTGAAAGGCATTAAACTTAAATACCAACTTTGGTTTTTAACCAACTCATCGTTTTTAAGTTATGCTCCCCGCAGACAGACACATACGCATGGACCTTTTTCTAAAAATGCTTTTTCTTTGGATTCAGGGGGCCTCAAAACATAAATTTCGGATGAAATCTTGACATCGATCTTTGGGGTGGAATACAATAGTTTCTCTAACTATTATGCGTAATGGAGAAAGTAAAAATGGAACTACTATAATTCGTGAGCACTCCAGAAAAAATATATATAAGTGACAAAGGACAGAATTTTTGTACTTACAGAACCCGTAATGTTGTTGCATACATTAAGAACATTAATAATCCTACAGTGAGACTTCCAACGAAGGAGTTCAACTGTATTCTGGAAGAGATAGTGAAATAAGCAGAAACATTCCTTGGAACATAAGAATAAATGCATGTGAATAAAGTATGAACCTGAAGGACAATAAGGAAATGAAATGAAGGGAATGAAAGGGAACCGTGGTAAGAGAAGGCAGGGGTGGGATGAGGAAAAGGGGAAGGGGGAAGCGGGGCAAGCGGCGGAGAGGGTAAGGGGGGAGCGGAGCGGAGGGGCGGGGATGGAGGAAAGGAAAGAGGCAGGGGGAAGGGGGATGGTGAGGGGTAAGGCAAGGAAAGGGGAAGGAAAGGAAAGGAATGTGGAAGGAAGGGAAAGGAAAGGGGAAGGCATGGGAAGGAAAGGGGAAGGCAAGGGGAAGGAAGGAAAGGAAAGGAGGGGAGAGGAAAGGAGGGGAGAGGAAAGGAGGGGAGAGGAAAGGAGGGGAGAGGAAAGGAGGGGAGAGGAAAGGAAAGGAAGCCCCAGCATTCATCTAAGTGATATGGGGAAACCACGGAAAAACTCATGTTAGAGAGCGCAGCCACAGGGATAGAACCCGCGACCTCCGGAATGGGGGCCACAGACGTTACCGCTTGAGCCATCCCGCTGGTTAATAATGGACTAACAAGAAAATTGCAGAGGAATGGACAATAGTAAATATTATCCTATTTTTACGAAACAACTCAAGGTAAAGGCTCTACATAATATGTAAATGCAGAGGAACCACTCTATTAAATGAAGCATATTAAAGCTGTGCAAAAGTGGTAAAAAAGAAAGAAATACATGATGCTAGTTAAACCATTGTCCTGGAAGAACAACCAGGATTTCGGAAAGTAAGATCATGCACCGACAACATATTCATAATTAAACAAATAATAGAAACTCCACTTATTATTAATAGAGTGAGTGAATCAGTGAATCAGTGAGCGAATGAACGAGTGAAGCTTAAAGGCTCCTTGATAACGAGGGTGTTCGTGTATTTTCATAGATCAGAGGAAATCATTTGATAATGTAAAACAGGATAAACGTTGAGGAAGAATGGAATTAAAAGGCATCCCTAAATATTTAATTTGCATTATAAAAGAATATATGAAATCTATTCTATGCTGTAAATCCAAGGAAGGAAAATTATGTAACGAGACAATAAACTTGGAGTAAGATTGTCACCTGCACTTTTTAATCCTTATCTTAACAAAGCGATCATTAAATTGAAACTACACCTTCATATATTTAATACATGTAAAAACAGTACAAGATCACCAAACAATATGTAGGTTTGTCGACAGTCAAGTTATTTGAGCTATATCGCCCGCAAAAGTTAGGCATGTGAACGCTGGCCAATGCTCAAGCAGAGCGCTGTTGCCAAGCGTAGTGCGTGTATCGGCAGACGGTCTGTACATAAGGTTGTATGAGATGCATACACCACATTCGGCAGAGCTGGTAGGAGGGCCAAGTGTAGGATTCGCTGGAGTCCGCAGTACGCCCCGCCTCCATATGCCTTTAAGTTTTGCGAAGATTATAGTGACGATTAGTTTCGCCATCATGACAACGTTGATCCGAAACTTGTACGTAATATAATTGGTATAACTTTGATCCCGAAGAAAAATGAGAGGTGTCTTTTGTGTGCAAGAGGAAAACCGATCACGCCCATTATTACTACTCTTTCTCTTAGTTTTATAGTTCAGTGATGTAATCTGTTCACCAAGTAAGACTGCGGCGTAGCCATAAGCTCATACTTACCAATGTCACTCTCCGCTGATTCGTTTGATGAAGTTGCAGGCCTGAGCTGTCTGCGTGTTTTTATGATCCTCTCGCTCATTCCCTGGACGATGGGTACATATTTGACTTCCTGACGACCAAGTGGTGACAGCCTGAAGATTATGTCCGGGTGTAACCAAAACCTGAATGCTCGTTTGTACATGACTTCCAGCAAACTCGATGGTTGAAACAAACAAAATACTTCAACTTGCTTAAAATAAGCTTGCATTACACATAATATTTATTGTATTAGTAACCTTATGGCCTAAAGCTGCATATTTAAATTACGTAGAGGAACTATTGTATTTTATAAAAAATCGATATCGAGATTTCACCAAACATTCACGTTGTGCAATTCCAGAACCACGTGAAGGCATGGTATGTGTGAACAGCACAACTCAGAAACGAAAGTAATGTTATTTGCCACTTCTGGTATGGCTTCAACGCAAACAAAACAGAATGCTGTGATCATAAGGATACCGATCTGTGTAAAAAGGCTAAAAATTTCAAAAAATTGTCAAAAATGGATTTTTGTTTTATCAAATAGTATAAATCTTCTGCTTTATTTTGATATGCTTTTTATAGCCTTACGGCCTTTTTAACTATGTCACGTGGCCGTCTAACTGATTGGTTGTAAGTGGTCATGTCCATTTAAATCCATACAGTTCCATTACCCTTGCTATGACTTCAAACTTAGTTTTTCCATGTTTTTATTTTTAACACTATTTGCTCTTTAAAATGCTCCACACGATGCAATTTTCAGTACTTATGCATGAAATTTGGTGTATCTGCTTAGAAATAACATTAAAAAGAAACGATGAGATACTTTTTTCATAACGTGAATAACTGCTGAGTAATTAAATATTAAAGTTTACATTTCGAAATTTAAATGAGAAAAAATTATGATTTTAAACTTTAAAATTTATTTTTATCCAAACTAATAACAAGATTAAGAAATTATCTCATCAACTTGCTAACATTCTATTACAGGACATAACTGAAAATTAAGTTTTTCAAATCAAAATTGCATCATGGGGAACCATTTATACAAATATTTAAAAATATATAATAAAATATTAATATGTTAGCAACTAATCTGACTAAATGTGTGAAATTTAGCACAGTTACTCCTCACTATACAGTGATTGTTGTGTTAAAATTTCAAATCAATCCAATGAAAACTGTAGATTTTCAAAATTTCACAGATGGGTATCCTTAACAGTACCACCCGAATATGTGAATTTTAACATGCTGTACTTACGAATGGACACCCTTCACGAATTCAGAGTCACTCTTCCTCATAGCATCCACCTTTACTCCCATTGCTGACTCTGTAAAAATGTCACGTGTTAGACGTGAGAACTTATTTAAAACTGAGTTGTAAATTAGAATAGACAGTGCTGGAAGTATGTTTAGGGTACTTCTTTTCTGATTGTTTAAACAGTTAGTAGTTCAGGGTCTCAAGTGCAATAGCTGTTAATACTAAAAACAGAACTTTCAAGAGTTTCGCTTTTTGTTTATAAAATGTTTTTAAGCTCAATACATGGAAATCACTGTTTAATTTATCAATTATAGTGTTCTTCTTTATCTGATTACCCTCCCCTTATGTAGCACTTTCACATCCTAAGGCTTACAAGCCATTGGCTAGGTTTAGACGCCTGTCGGGGAGCGGAAGAAGCTATGGAGTGGATAGTGAAGACCCGGAAGCGGGTGGACAGCCAAGCACCAAGTATGATAGTGAGGAAGGGGCTGATATGAAATGTAGGCGAAATGAATGATTTGAAAGGTATGATGAAGTAATTGGTGGAATGAGTGGTGGGGGAAACCGGAGAACCCGGAGAAAACCTGCCCAAACTCCACTTTGTCCACCACGAATACCACTTGGGGTCCCTGGCATCCAACCCGGGCTACTAGGTGGTAGGCGAACGGTCTCACTCCTAGACCACGGCGCCGCCAAAATTACAATGGTCAACAATAAAAAAATCATCAGAAATGGCAATAGATGGATGTAATAATATTTGTAATGCTGATTGCAAATATATTTTCAGTTGTTTTAGCACCCCTAGCTTCTGTGACGAAGTCACTTGAATGTGTAATTAATTTTTGTCGTATATACAGAGACGTTACTTTCGTTTACCTTTTTTGTCTCGTTTACGTCACTCGGATACTCCATGTATCAGTGGCGGCTCGTGCACATTTGTTTAGAGGAGGAAAGAATTTAACTGCATAAAATTATGAAACCTTAAATAATAATTCATGCATTTGTAAGAGTAAAATGCAATACCTTTTATTGATAGAAGAACTCTGCCTTTCGCTGTTTCGCTGTTGCAACATCTTCCATTACTCTATCATGCCATTTTGGATCTTTTTCCAGCTGCAACAACAAGTCTGTTTCGATAGACATGAGAGCAAGAGAACATAGTCTGTCTTGACCCATAGTGTTTCTACAGTAAGTTTTTATTCTTTTCAGTGTAGAAAAGCTTCTTTCAACACTTGCTGTCGACACAGGTATCGTAGCAATTAAGCATGCCAATTTGTAGACGTTGGGAAGACATTTATGAATGCCTTCCTTAACGAAGAGAACTGTTAACTCCTGGACTTTGGTACAGTTCTGCTGCAAATCACGGTTGTTGTAAAACACCACAGTTCAATAAGGATGAAAATTCAACATCTGGGAACGTCTTGGAAAAATGCTCAAATTTCGAAGCGTCGAGCAAATTAATAAATAATAATTTCTTCAGATCTTCGAACCTGACTTCCATTTGCGTTGCTAGCGTATCGATTATGTTGAAATACAACTGGCGGAAATGAGCTTTGGGATCAACAGCTGCAAGGCGCCTTTTCTTAATTTTAGGAAGCTCGTCACCAGTTTCATTAGCAGCCGATTTGAAGTGTTCATTATAGGCTGTGTCGTTTCTAGATTTATGCAGGAAATGAACCATTTCAAGAACTCTCCTACAGCAGAAATCCATATCATTGGTTTTAACCTGGAGTATATCGAAAAGAATGGCAGTTTTCGAAAATAATCCACTGAAAACCAAAAGCAAGAAGTTCAATTCAAAGTCTTCCAATAGACGAATGTAGCCATTTGCTTCTCTAATTGTAGCATCATCCCAGAATTTTGTTTCTTCCAGAATTTCGGAAAACATTGCCAGGAGACCTTCTCTGAGCAATTTTACAGATTCTACCAAACGAGATTTGAAGTTCCATTTGGTTTGAGCATCTTTAGGCAGTCGAAGTTTGGTCATATTGGTAAGAGCCTCCATTCGTTTTGAGGGTTGGTGAAAAAATGCGGGCAAACCACTGATACTAGCAAAGAAGACCCTGACTGAGCAATGCTATTTGATAGCACAAGATTAAGCCTGTGTGCATGACAGTGTACAAATAATGCCTGCTTTGCTTTCTGCTTGATCTTCGTCTGCAAGCCGTTTAATTCTCCAACCATAACAGCAGCGCCATCATAAGACTGCGCAACAAGTTTTCTGTCATAATTCAATGGCTCTAACTGCTGATCCAGTAATTTGTATAGGACATTGGCTGTTCTATCTCCACTAACACTGTGAAAACCAAAAAATCGTTCTTGAATGTAGCCACATGGATCTACATATCTTAAAATTATTGCGCACTGCTCTGAGAGACACGTCCGAAGTTTCATCAGCCTCCACTGCAAAGAAGGCAGCTTTATGAATTTCATCCTCTATTTCTTTCCTTACAATTACTTCATCGCGTTTCATTAATAACTTGAAAAGCTCGCACTAGTTCCCTTGGTTTGATGATAATTTAATTTCATCGTGTCCTCTGAAAGATAGTTCTTGCCTTCCTAACAGACACACGATATCCAGCATACTTGATAATACGTGTCGATGTTGGTTGGTTGATGTAGGTGACTACTTCCTCCAGCTGCTTGTTGAACTGGTCACGGAGGCTATTGTTGTCTTGATGGACTGTGGCAGGTAGCGTTGTTTGCAGGTTATGGGTGGTATCCTGAACGTCCTCAAGAGCACGAGTCAGGGCTGTCTCCCATGCTGCAACCCGGTCTGTGAGACTCTGGAGTGTTTCTTGTAGCTTCTGCAGTGCGGTGGTGTATTGTACAGCGGTGAAAAGTTGGTTGTCTGCGGCGTCTTGTTGGTCGGCGGTTTGGCGGTTGGTGTTGACATGCTCTTGGTGTGTAACGGTGATGGTCTGGGAGGCGGAGAGTGGTTGTTGCGTGGGCCTCTTGTGAGCTGCAGGCGGCTGACGGCGTGGGTTCCTGGGGCACGCCGCCTGACCCGTGAAGTGGCCAGTGCAATTGCACGTGGCACAACACACGGGGCGACGTGTCAGGTCATGGCTGGTGCAGAATGTGGTGAAGGTGCCAGCGCCACAATAGTGGCAGCGTGGGGCGTCGGCGGTGTGACCGTACTGGTAACAGCGTCGGCAGGGAATAGGGCGGACACCACGGCTAGCCTCAACTGGGAGCACCTGCCCAAGGGCAGGAAGCCCGTCCGTCAAAGCAGCACGGTAATCCGCCCCATCCCAGAACTCCAGGCGCACCAGCGGCGACGGTCCTCTGGCTGTGACGATGCGCGTTGCTTTCATAAGAGAAGGCCAACGACATCGGGCTGCGCTGAGGCGGAGAGAGTCGGAAGCTGCCGATGTACTCCGCGCACAACTGCGCTGTAGCTCTGCAGCCTCGTGAGGTTAGGATGACTCTCTGTGGACGTTCGGTATTCAACCTCTGGCTGTGTCGTCTGTGTGCGGTGGGTGATTGGTTTCGGCGTGGTGTCGCAGGCTGAGATACCCTCTGTGGACGTTCGGTATTCAACCTCTGGCTGTGTCGTCTGTGTGCCGTGGGTGATTGGTTTCGGCGTGGTGTCGCAGGCTGAGATACCCTCTGTGGACGTTCGGTATTCAACCTCTGGCTGTGTCGTCTGTGTGCGGTGGGTGATTGGTTTCGGCGTGGTGTCGCAGGCTGAGATACCGTGTTCGGGCGGCGTAGATGGAGATGGAGTTGGCGAGGAGGCTGGCTGTGAGGCAGGGGCGGTGCTGGCGTTTTCAGTTTCCTCAGAAGGTACTTCGGAGAATTCTTGGACTGCTGCGGTGGCTCTCTTCTTCCTTCTTCCTGCCATGTTGTCTCTGCGGCGGCTGTGACTCGACTCCTCCACCACAATCTGTTACCCAATTGGCTTTTTCATACCAAGTTGTGGAGAAGTTCAACTTCCCGCCTTTGCTAGTAGCACACATGAGTCCAGGCAATGGTGGGGTTGGTCGTCCCTTCTGTATAATAATTATTTGTTCTTGTGATGTGAGTCTTTTAAATTCTCCGAAAACTAAAACTCCTTCACTGTCAGTCATTGTTCGATGTTATAACAATAAATTAAAAAAGCAAAACTTTACCATCTTACTCGCGCGTTGGAAGAAACACAGTAGAATATTACTGAAAAAGGAGCAGCAACAAAATACGTGACTAAAAGGTTTACGATGCACAATGATCAACATATCCTTGAAGGGAAAACACTTGTTAGCAGATCTGGTTGAAAATAAAATCGCTAGATGGCAGCAATAGTATTAATACCTTTGCCGGTTTCAATCTCGCACCTCAGAGAGGAATTATCCGCAACGCCCCCGCCTTCAGGGACCTAGCGCAGGCGCAGTTCGAGAGGAGGAACTCCTCAGCTGTTCATAAGCTACATTAAAAATCTGTTTCTCTCTCTGGTACTAATTTTAACTCTTTACTAATTTTAACTGAAATGTTTGTGATTGCGTTTGTCTATCAAATCACTTCTACAGCTACCTTACTAGGTGGTTTAAGGCCTCCATGGTTCTGTTATATACGCCCTTGGTTTAAATTCTATCGTAGAATTATTAGTCTCTGCATCACGTTATTTGAAAACGCAATGAAGTGCACTGCATTGAAAGTTCTGAAGTTCAACTGTAAGGTTGGAAAGCTCAGTTGTCTACTAAATGTTACCTAAACGTGGTGTTTTCGAAATTCAATAGCCTTACCTGTCCATCTCATTGTCAGATTTCCACTAGCGCAATGCTGTTTCTTCAACAACTATAACTAAATCGATGATTTACTACGATGCTATAATTTAGGACGCTTTGCTGGTTGAAGCTGTAAGTTAAAGCGGGTTGTTTGAAAATTAAAATATAGACTATAAAAGACAACCCGATACAACTTGAGGTGAGATGAAATGTTTTAAAGCACGTACCACATATGACATCTAGGGTGAAAAGACCCATCCACTCACATATGTTACATTGAGTTTCTTGCTGAACCTGAGATAGTTTCTGAATCAAGGTGTCGATGTTGGAGCTGAAGACATCCACCAACTTGTGCAAGACGTTGATGTAAAACGCGGGGGCCACAATCTTGCGACGTCTATGCCAGGTTGCACCTAAGAAAAATATGTATATAATGACAGTTGACTATTACAGAAATTAAAGATGGCTTTGCTTAGTCTTGTACTCATTTAAATCATGTCCTTACCTTTGTTGACAATAAGACCATTTCCAAGCCAAGTTCTCGAAAACTTATAAACAGAGCCCTTGTTGATATGTTTGTAGCTGTCAAGAAGAGTCTGTATGGAAAACAATCACCAACAGTTGAGGGGTCACACCTCTGAAAAGACTATTTACCATTTCATCTTTGGATGAAAATTTAATCTGTAAACTTGTATTACATAAAAGTTTCAACGATTTTAAATTTACTTTCAATATCTGCTTTAGTTTTCCAGCTTTTGAGTTTCCAAAATGAATTATTGCCCTATGCCAACCATTCCACACGATGGAATTTTAAGGAAAACGTTCTCCTTTAGCATTCATGTTGTTCGGCTTTTTATGGCAGTTTTGGTTTATTCTTTACAATTCCATTTTGCTTAGAAAATCAATAAAATAAAAAAAAAAAAAAAAAAAGCTTGAACCCTTTCAGGTAGACTTATTACCAATAGGGGTGGGGGTACCTTGTGACCACCACTAGTACTATTTGTCTGAACAATTTTTTAAACAAATTTATTTTAAAATTGAGTATTATACCATCTCATGTTTATAAAGGTAATAGTTAACACTGTTAATCTATTACTTTTTAAATTTTTTTTTTCATCAATCACAATAGATACCATGCCAAACCTTATTACAGTATTTATCCTACCAACGGAAGTGACCACGATCTCAGCAATTTTTATAACAAATTTATTTTAAAGTTGGGTATTATATCTTATGTTTTTAAAGGTAGTATTTAACATTGTTTAACTATTCCCGTTATACTTTTTTACATGAATCACATTATACCGACGGGGCAATACTTTATGACCACCTTGACACTTCATTGTTTCTCAGAAAGACCAACAATGAAAACTTCGAAACAAATATGAAATTCAGTAGAAGAAACTGTGGTTGACAATAACTATTAACTGCATACTCTTAATAAAAAAATGTGATGTGTTGTACTCACATGACTTTCTCGTCTTCTTGCACGTGCAACGGGAATATGGGAATACAGTAGGCTTTGAACCATAGTCAAATCTTTTAAAGCTTTCAAACTCCGTTCTCATTGCACGGTTAACATACTCGTATAAAAATGAATAGCGATGTTCCATTTGCCAGAAGTATAGGTTCTCCAAAACTTACACAAATAACGAGGCACATTTCGAAATGGTTCACTCTACAACAATTTATTTCGATATAAATTGTGTTTTAACAAGAGCTAAATTTTCTGTATAATAAAATTTTCTCTATCTCTTACGGTTTACCTGTTATGCAAAACTTATCCAGAGTAAAAAGCAGTTCATGCGCTATAGCATGAAGGTATACATTTCATTTGTCATAAAAATATCTCAAACATATGACATTTTAATGAAAATCGTTAGACCCATTTTCAAGAAAATAAAAATTGTCGAAGAGACAGAGACAGAGAGACACTCACACACAAGGACCTTTTTCTAAAAATGCTCTTTTTTGGACCCAGGGGGCCTCAAAACATCGTCATAAGTAGGAAAGCAATTTGGGCTGGAAATAGTTAACAGTATGAGAAGTTTATTTCAAAGTTTTAATGTCAGAATTTCGGAAAGTATACACAAAATGTTGGAAGAAATGGATGAAAAATTCATCGTATGGAACATTATGAACCATCAAAAAAGTTCCAAAAATCACAGTTTAAATTGGGAAAATCTTTACATGAAGGTAGTGTCTTTTCACTGCATGAAAAGTGAAAGCAAATGATTTGATCTTTTTTTGCTGCAGCTAACTTCAGTGCCCATTCCTCGTTCAACAATGATGTTTGACAGCAAAGGCATGAGCTTAACATTTCACAAAAACGTTACTGATTTCTGTAACAGATACCTATATATAACATGAGGATACTATCCTCCAAAAGAGTGCTTTCCTACAAATACTCTCGTCATTTACTGTAGACTTACTTTGCAGATAGCACATTTTGTAACAGAGCTTTATTGGAAAGGGCCTTGTCATGGGTTGGCAGTGTGTCCTCTGTCGGTGACCGGTGCATGTTTGGGTGATGGAGAAATGACACTCTTGTCCAACCGAAATATCATTCAAATGCTAGGAGAAATTTCTGGGTATTTTATGTTTTTCCTTCTGCCCTAGATGCCTGTTTTTAGAGCTCATCTTCATATCTCCCGGCGTCATGAACATTTTCAAACTTCCCTACCCGCGGGGTGAAGTTCAGCGCTCTTTTATTCTGCTAGCGATAGAGAAGTGTCCAGAACAGGATTCCTGTTTTCGAGCGACTTGATGAGAGAGATGAATTATTTCAATTTAGTTTGTTTCAAAACATGACATATTTTTAATTCACATAATTTTCTGTTTTTAGTCTTTGTGTGTGTGTGTGTGTGTGTGTGTGTGTGTGTGTGTGTGTGTGTGTGTGTGTGTGTGTGTGTGTGTGTGTGTGTGTCTAACTTTGCAAAATCTATTTACAGATTTACAGCTCCATACTGTGGCGGTGTATCCATGAAGGAACAGCCCAGTTAGGCAATTTCTAAATTTCTAAATTTCCATATTTTCTTCTTGTGACCGCATAATTAGTACACATAATAATAACAGACCCTAGATTGGATAATGGGTAATACTAAGTTTACATGTTTCATCAGTTAATTGGAGAAATCCACAATTAGTGAAATGTTTTTTATTTGGCAATGTAAATAAACTAGTTGTGTATTTGTTACCTTACAATATTGTAAACCTATCTCATTATTTCCTGTATTTCTTGTCAAACATGTTCCACTTTGTTCTTATGAACAGAGCATAATCACTTGGTATCATTAACCAACAGCTTGCTGTCACTATCAAGTACCACAGGAAAGCGAGAAAAAATGCAGAAATGCCATTTTACGAGTCTTTTTTATCACACCGTGTTAGAAGCCTGATGCGAGGAGCTGACCTCTGGAAATTTCTTTGAGTTTGGATGGCTTCACAAGGACAGCGGTACACAATCTTGCGGCTAAGGGCTTAACTTACACTCGCTTTTTTCGCTTTTTGTTATTCGAGGTCGAAGAATCCAACCAACTTTAAAACAGAATTGACGTGTTAATAGATTTACTGGCATGTAAAAGAACTCCTGCGGGACGAAATTCCGACAGACCGGCGACCCTGATGTAATCGTCGCAATTCACAGCGTCGTTAAACAATAATTTAACCGAGTGAAACTAAAGATGGACATACGAAACAAACAAACCTGATACTAAAATAGACATACAAATACACAGTTGGTGGAAAAGTGAAAAGTATTACATATATTAGTAGTGCAAAATGGACTATTGTGGAGAAAGTTAATATTGCATAGGCTTGCAGTTCTAAGAAGTTACAAGTCGGGAGGTTTGTTTAAAATCGATTTCAAAATCTATAATGAGCAAACAATGGTCAAGAAGGTCAATAAAACTAGCAATAACAAAAACAACTTCTTTGTGATTGAAAAGTGTAATGTTTATATTTTATTTATACTTACTTCGATGGATGATGGATCTGCTAGAATAACAGCCAGAGCAGATCCGTTCCAAAACCTGGCCACAGGTCCATATTCCCTTGTAGTACGTACCATGAACTCGAACGAGGCTTGCAGAAAAACACAAGTATATGGTTTAAGAAATTTAAGGGAGGCGGGACTAAATGGGAAAACTGACAAAAAGTAAAATTGTTTGCTTTTTGCAGTCTTAATAGAAATGAAAAATACTTGTTAAATAAGTATTATTACAAATGAAAACGCAAACAGTTTAATTTATTCTAAAATAATTATATCTCAATTGGAAAAAGAAATGTGATCAAAGTTAGTCACAAAAAGAATAAATATTTAATTTTCATTCAGAGAAAGTGGAATTGTTATATATAAGAATAAATGTCTGACACAATTCGATTCCTTATTATTTCCCCATTTCTTTCGTTACAACGGTTAAAAAAAAAGTCTGATGTGTTGCACTCACACGACTTTCTCTATTCTTGTACTAACCATTCTTACAAACTCTTATTCCTATATCATCTTTGTGTTAGTTGAGATAAACAGTTGCAAAAATTATATATTTCTTTATTTCCTTGTAGGTGCAAGGGGAATATGGGAATACAGTAGGCTTTGAGCGATAGTCAAGCCTTTTAAAGCTTTGAGATCCCGTTCTCTTTGCACGCTTAACATATAAAAAATGAATAAAGAAGTTCCATTTCACGAAATTTTTAAGTTTTCTAAAACTCGCACACATTACAAGGAATATCTCCAAAATGGTTCAATCCACAAGAAAATTTATTTAGACATAAATTGTGTATTTTAGCAAGACGTACATTTTTTGTATAGTATGATTTGATGTATCTCTAACGGTTTACCAATTATGCAAAAGTCATCCAGAGTAATTACGACTACAGGGGCTATAGCCAGAAAATTCAAGATATACATTTCATTTGTCATAAAAATATCTCAAACATATGACATTTTAATCAAAATCGTTAGAGCAATTTTCAAGATAATCAAAATTTTCGAAAGAGTTTCCATCTAAAGGGTAGTTTAGGGTGGGGCTATTTTCTTCAAACTCTTCGTGTTATATCCTTGAAAAACCTCTTAAATACCAAATATGGTTTTAACCTACTTTTCGTTTTAGAGTTATGCTGTCCACAGACAGACAGACAAGACACACACAGACACACAGAACTTTTTCTAAAAATGCTTTGTTTGGATTCAGAGTGTCTCAAAAGATATATTTCCGGTAAAATCTCGACATTGAATTTTTGGGTGGAATGCAATACTTTCCCTACTTACCAGTAGAAAAAGTTACAATAGTAACATAAATAGCCTAACAAAACAAATGAAAGCTTCCTGCTCTCAGAGTTACCCCGTAGTTCCGGACTTCCCTGTCACACGGCGTTGAGCGTTACATGGCTCTTTTGTGCCAACAGAATATTAATGCTAAAGAAATGGGTCATGTGTTTACATCTGCAAAATAGACTATTTAACCTCCCCTCAAATGTTCTTAGTATGTAACACAATTCACTGCGCTATCTGTTTATATTTGAACACGAGGAATTCGCTGTTACTTACATTTGGTGGATAATCCGAACTGCAGGCAATTACCAATAATGGGCAAAGGTTTTGGCCCAGGAATTTTATGACCATATTCCCGGAGTGCACGTGTTCGAGAGAGATGTTCCCTTCTCAGGAGATGAAGCATGGCAAAAATGAGTATTAGCAGCAATAAGAACATTCCGCTGTAACAAATAAAGATGAGAAAGATATATTTGTAAGCCAAGCTTCTATTACTCTGAAGTATTTTCGAGGTCTATAACAAGCTGTGATGGTTTCCCTTAATTTATTTCATTTACTCCATTTGAAATTGGTATCGTGGACTCTTTTATTCCTGAACTCAAATTCGGTCATTTTGGTTTTTCTCTTCATGTTCAGTTTTAAGAGAAATCAATCTGTGAAAATTGGACGAAATGGTTAAACATCGTAATTTAGTCGTTGTTGTGGGTGTACTGTGGCAGAAAATGGACATTTTGAACATATACGGGCTTCAGAGATTTAAGAAATAGAACACAACAAAACTATATTTCTATCTCATTTCGTTGCTGAGAAATAAGGTTTTAAAGTGTGTATACATCAACTTGGGACACTCTGTATAGTTACATAGTAGTGTGACGTAATGTTGTGCTCTGCCAGTCCATTGATTGGGGTATGGGGTGTGCAGTTTTCAGGTTTTTTCAGTTTCAGTTTATTTATTGGAAAATATTATCTGGTGCTGGTACAACGGACCCAGCTGACAGACTTAAATTTAAATTAATCTTACATTTATGACTATTTACAAAAAATATGTATAGTGGGTTTCTCAAGAAACCCATACAGTGATCCACTTTGGGTCACCGAGAACAGTTTCTCACGGTATTGTTTTTGTTGTCTTTTTTTTTTGTCTTTTTCCTCTTTGTACACAGATATTTACAGTTTATATACATACATGCACTCACGCATTCTCTCTGGGGCATATCATAAGATATGTCCCCTCACATACAATCACACACACGCACTCACACACACACACACACACACACACACAAACACACACAGTGGGCACTTCAGATAAAGCGTCCCACTCGTTTGCTGGGAACACCAAACTATGCGTCCCAGCACATTGAAACACCCACTATGTACACTACACTATTTACACTTCAGCCGTTTTCCTGAGCGGGTAGGTTGCAACTCCTAACTGGTTCTCTGGGGTGCAGGCCTCTGAGGTAGCGAGTGTGTGGCCTGGGGCGTGTGGTTGCATGGGCGCACATCAGTCGGTGAGCCGTGCGACGTCTAAAACAATTTAATGCGTGCTGTTTACGATGCTTCGGCTCACCTTTGCCAATGTTGGCAATCACGTAATTTTTGTGATTTCTGATGCGCGCCCACGGTGCGGAGTATTTCTTTGTTATTGCCTCAGGAATGGAAGGGGTCTGGGTTTCGAGGTGAAGGGTTTGGTTAGTGGTTAGAAGAGGAGCAGAGAGGATTTTCCGGAGGGAGAGGTTTTGGACGGTTTGAATCTATTTTAGGGCAGTTTTTTAGGTATTTGCCCAGGCCACACACGGATATAGAACCACTGATAGGGTAAAAGCTTTATACAGGATGAGTTTGGACTTCAGTTGTAGCTGTTTGCTGCGGAAGATGGGGGCGCATAACTTTAGCCGTTGTCTGCCTTTGTTGGCGCTATTTTTTATGTGGGTGGACCAACACATTGTGCGGTCCAAGGTAACACCTTGACATGCTGACGGCAGTGCAATATTTGACCACCGACCGTTAGGTCCATTGCCAAAGTGTGATGACGCTTAGAAAAAAGGATCAGCTGGCATTTTTTGGGATTAATTTTGATGTTCCAGTCATGTTGCCATGAGAGGAAGTTACTGACATAACGTTGTATTTCTACAAGGCCGAAACGTGGATTTCTATGGTGGTTGTATATTGCAGTGTCGTCAGCATACATGGCGACCTTGCATCTGGCGTCCACTGGGAAGTCACTAGTGAATCATATATACAGAAAAGGGGACATTATTGCCCCTTGTGGGACGTCAGCCCGCATCACTCGCTCCCGAGAACAGGAGCGGAACACTTGGACGTAAACCTGCCGTTTTTCTAGAAAATTGTGCAGCAAGTATAGGTAATTTTGAAGAGCCGGGAAATTGTGGTGCAGTTTATAAATAAGACCATTGTGCCATCACCGATCAAATGCGGCTTCTACGTCCAGAAGTAGTTGTTGTTGTTGTAGTGTTTAACGCCCGCTTTTACTACTACGGCACCGCAGGCGGTGGCACTGATGATACATGAAGATGGAGCACCGGTGGAATGAGATGGCGGGGGAAACCGGAGTACCCGGAGAAAACCCGTCCAGAAGTAGTGCCAACGTTGAAGCCTCATTATTAAACTGCTCTATTATGTCATCTCTTAGTCTGAGAAGCTGTAACCCAGTAGAATGTCCTTTTCGAAAGCCAAACTGTGAATTTGAGAGTTCATGGGATTCCGAAACATGTTTCTGAAGTCGAAGCATAAGCTTTTCGAGCAATTTACCAATAGTAGATAAGAGACTAATGGGGCGGTAGTTTTGCGGTTGTCTGGTGCTTTTCCCTTGCTTTGGGAGCATAATTACCTTGGCTCGTTTCCAAGTAGAGGGGAAATAGCCTTGCTGCAAACAGGCGTTAATTATTTTGGTCAGTTACACCAGAGCTTTTCTCGGGAGATGCTTAAGTTCCTCATTAAGTCATTAGTCACTTTGTCCGGGCCGGCAGCTTTCCCATTAGGCAATTTCCTAATGAGCTTGTAAACTTCCTGCGGTATTATTAGGGATAGCTGTTGCTCTTGCTTCTGCGCCACCCAGGTTTGTACCCATGTCTGTACCTCCCGTTCTAAATCACATTTGGTAACTGGGTTTTCGCTGAATCTATCTTCAAGACAGTCAGCAAAGACCTCGGCTTTCTCCTCTTCGGAGAAGTGCAGGCCGCCTTGAGTGTGCAGCGCCTCAGTTGCGGAGTTGACGCTCATGGAGACCTTAAATACCTTTAATAATTTCCACAGGGAAGAGTTCCACAGGGTGGTACTCAACATTTTGTTTTCCCACTGTTCAATTTTGTTAAGTTTACTTTGCCGTCGAATGATGTTGCGTAGCCATTTTGCTAGCACTTTGTATTCAGATTGACGGGTGTACCGCCACAGTCTTGTCAAGCGTCGTCTCCGCGCAATGAGTTGCTCTACCTCGGGGTACGTGCAAAAACCGGGTGGTCTTGTGGTGTATGTGGTAGCGTTTCTCTTGGCCGTGTATAGCGAGGCAGTGATGTTTTCAATGGCGACATCTATGTCTGCCTCGCTATAGTATGACAGCCTGGGTTGCGCCATCCTGTCCATTTCAATGGTGAACCTATTCCAGTCAGTCTCAGCC
This sequence comes from Tenodera sinensis, assembly GCA_030765045.1. Classification (NCBI taxonomy): domain Eukaryota; kingdom Metazoa; phylum Arthropoda; class Insecta; order Mantodea; family Mantidae; genus Tenodera; species Tenodera sinensis. The sequence continues at coordinate 47,836,960 of CM060972.1, forward strand.
CTCCTTTGAGGGCCAGAGTCCGGCTGTAATGCCGCCCTGTATGTCGAAATGCACAGGAAGATGGTCCGAGTCCAGGCTGTGATACACTGTAAAGTTATTTAAATATTTCGCGTTTTTTGTTAGCACGAAGTCCAATATTTCGGGGTAAAAGTGCCCCGATGTGCCAAAATGTGGGATCTAGGGGGGGGGGGAGATGTACCTCAATGTCGTCATTATTCGTTATAAGTTCAACCAGGAGATTTCTGGCCGCGTTTGCTCGGTGAGAAAACCACCAGGGGTGCCGGGCATTGAAATCTCCTGCAATTATAACGTGCTCCTCTAAAGGAGGATCTATTGGAGGTGACGTATGAAATCTGGGGAGTTGGGGGGCCGATAAATTGCTACCAGCATCACTGTTTGACTATTAAGACGTGTTTTTAGAGCCGTGACAGAAGCATGAGCAATAGTGTTTCTGAGCAAAATAGCAGTCCCTCCCCCCTGTCTGCCAATTCTGTCGTTCCGAAAGATTTGATACCACTATTAGCATTAGAATGAGCTGGAGCTACATCGCGTTTCTGCCATATTACCTGGTGAACCTGTACTTTCACCACATTAACTGACAACTAAATTTGGACACCCCAAAACATCCATATCATGTATATCTGCACATTGGTTCCTCTTGAATCCATGCCCAACATGTGAAACATCGTCGGTGTTGTTTTCTATACACCCTGTACATATATCAAAGTGTTTATTATTTGCACAGATAATTCACTCTGCGCTGTATTGGCTTTGTAAGGTAAACCTATGTAAACTTAAAAAAAAAGGAAGTTCTTGTACAGTAATTCGATCACTGAAGATTAAGTTTATTTGCAATGGTTCCCTGTTCTGTTCAGAGCATTAACGATCGTGTGATATACATACTTACATAACAGGTATTCTAGATCCAAAAACTGAAGTTCTGACTTTAACTTGCACAGTAAGACACACAAGAAGAATCAATGAGACTTTAGAATATGTTAACCTAATTATTCCTTGCAGAACTAGTATCCAAAGACTGGTACGTGCCCTCTAATATAAGCAACAATTAGTGCATGAGATTATCAGCGGCGTGTGGTAATACTTGGCATAAAAGCAGGCTGGCTGATAGTAAAGCTATCACCATACATACCAGTTCACTTTCTCGTTCCTTTTCTGCATGTATTTGCATAACCTAGACAATGATAATAGAGATTACTCTGGTAATCATAACTGTTCTCTTTAAAAGTGAAAGTATGTGATTAATATATCTCTTCATTTGTAAAGGTCTGAGGTGGGACTTATGTGCAATGTGTAAGATGGAAGCATCGTACTGCTATTTAGGAATGTTTTTGGGGTTACCAGAAAACAATATAAAAAATCTGATGTGTTGCACTCACATGACTTTCTCTACTCTTGTACTAACCATTCTTACAAACTCTTATTCCTATATCTTCTTCGTGTTAGTTAAAATAAACATTTGTACAAATTATCTTATTGCTTATTTCCTTGTAGGTGCAAGGGGAATATTGGAATACAGTAGGCTTTGTGCGATAGTCAAATCTTTTAAAGCTTTGAGATTCCGTTCTCTTTGTACACGTAACATATAAAACAATGAACAACGATGACCCATTTCATGAAAGTTTCAAGTTTTCCGAAACTCACACACATAACAAGGTATATCTCCGAAATGGTTCACCCTACAAGAAAATTTATTGAGACATAAATTGTGTATTTTAGCAAGATCTACATTTGTTGTATAGTATAATTTGGTCTATCGCTAACGGTTTACCAGTTATGCAAAAGTCGTCCAAAGTAAATACGACTACAGGGGCTATAGCCAGAAAATTCAAGATATACATTTCATTTATCATAAAAATATCTCAAACATATGACATTTTAATCAAAATCGTTAGAGCCATTTTCAAGCAAATCAAAATTTTCGAAAATTTTTCCATGTAAAGGGTAGTTTAGGGTGGGGCTATTTTCTTCAAAATCTTCGTGTCACATCCTTGAACGACATTAAACTTAAATACGAACTTTGGTTTTTAACCGACTTTTCGTTTTTGAGCTATGCTGTCCACATTCTGACAGACTGACAGACTGACAGACTGACAGACTGACAGACACACACACGGACGTTTTTCTAAAAATGCTTTTTTTGGATTCAGGGGGCCTCAAAACATGTATTTCCGAATCTCGACTTCGAATTTTTGGGTGGAATACAATACTTCCCCTACTTACCAGTAGAGAAAGTAAAACGAATTAGAATTTTTCTGAAATGTGGTTTCAATTGTTTTAGCGATAAAACATAACTGGTGAATAGATAATACGTGACTTTCTGCTGTTAATACACGTCGCGAATTCATGAATGCATACCTGAGTAAACGCATAGTATGGGAGGGGCAGAGGAAGAAACCCAGTACCGCCTTTCTCGTTGGTACTATTTGTTATGAATGAAGAATTAGGTCTTAAAGTGAAATAATCCGATTCAGTCAAGGGGACCAAGGGTATGTTGTGTTGGTTATGCGGAAATAGTGAATATATGTTGACCACTTGACTTATTTTTTAATCTACCGTATTTTTTTTGGCAACTTCCTCCGCCTCTAGTGTACACAACTTAAAAATAACGCAGTGTAGAATATCAGGTTTTAGTGCTCATATGTAATACAAATTTGTCAAAAGTTAGCAGCTTTCTTGATAGAATGTAAATGTAATAACTATCGATAAACAATTGAAATATTTCTGAAGTTTCCCCAAGTGTGGATGTCTTCTTTTAGGAAGATAATAAAAAGTGGGCTATTAGTACCTATGCTTGTTATTTAAGAAACAGATTTGCTGCAATAGAGTTGATGAACTCAGCAGTTTAACTACAAGAATATTAGCTTTAACCTTCATTTCTCCAATTAGATTTGCATACTGTATAAGGAGTGTTTACGCTAAAATACACGATAGTGCAGTACCTTTTGAGTGAAGGTTTGAAGTACATATTTACATTATTCTTATTGTTCACTGTTAAAACCAAAGTACTATAATTTTTACATATTTCCATATGATTCTTAAATGTTACTCTACTTTCTTCGCGCAATTAAAACTGTAATAAACTACGTGTAATGATTCAAAGACATTCCCAGAATACAACGAGTAAGATGATAAACACTTGAAAAGCAGAATAAATGTCGTAGTTCACAAAGCTTTTAAGGATGAACGTTGAAGTCTAAAAAATTCCCTCCAACCTAAACAATCGTTTAAATTCAAAACTGGTCGTTATTTATTTTACTATGGTGGAAATTCTTCTTAACAATTTTTCTCTTGTGCAAATTGAATCCTATTTATGAATTATATTTAAAAATAAATTATCTACGTCACATGAGGTTTTACAGAAGTTTTTCTGACGTTTGGTTTGGCCATTCTTGCTTGGAAAGGTAAAAAAAAACACACACACACACACACACACACACACACACACACACACGCACCCACACACACACACACACACACCCACACACATTTTGGAAGGATTTACCAATAAAGTAGATCGTTAGAAAATCTTTTGTTACAGCTTTATTAGTTACAGATACATCCATTTTTATGAGAGATACAAAACGTGCTTTCATTATCGCTCCACTGAATAACGTTGTTCCAGCCTGACAGGAATGCCGTTTGTGGACTTCGTAATAATCTGCAAAGTTAAGTCGAGATCTAGGAAAGGATTTTCCGGTGGAAGGATCTTGAAATGTCTCAGTAGCTTCGAAATTGTAGCCTTCATCTCCAGCATAGCGTACTTATACCCTGTTGAACAAAGTATGATAGGTTAAGGATATCAGCAAAGCATTCCAGAATGTTGTTTCTATAGTCAAATGTTATTGCTCTTTTACTTTCTGCGCCTATTATGTACACTAACTTAACAGAACTCTAAATGAAAATTTCTCCTAGATTGGAGACTGGATTTTTCTTCTGGTATGAGTGTCGATGAACACCATTACTCACAACGAAACTATACCTAGTTAGTATTTAAGAGCAGTGTGTTTCAAAATGCGGCACGGACTTCTTTGGCAAATACAGTTATCCTACACTACCCTTTACGTGGACACGTTTTCGTAATTTTTTACTATTTAAAACAGACTCAAATGGTTTTCATTAAAATAAATGTTTACTCTCTTTACTGCTATAATAACTATCATTTATAAAAAGGAGCTTTATGTGTGTGTGTGTGTGTGTGTGTGTGTGTGCGTGTGCGTGTGCGTGTGCGCATGCGTGTTGTGAACAGCAAAACTCAAATGAAAAAAGTTGGTTGTATACCAAACTTGGTAAGTTTAGTGCTCTACAAGGTTGCGATAAAAAGGCTTTAAAACTGACTCCTACAACCCAAATTACCGTTTAAATTAAAACCTGTTCTTTGTTTTATTTTCTCCAAAATGACATAATATTGATTAATATACCACAGTTTGAGACATTTGCATTACAAGAAGGGTCGACACGTAAATCTTGAATTTTCTAAGAATAGTCTGAAGCTTTGTCTTTATTCCAAATGAATTTTATTACCTTAAAAACTTAAAAGGTGTTGGTGGCGCTGCTGCTTACTAAGCGCTGGATCCAGGTTCGATTCCTGGTACCGGCGTGGTTATTTTCTCCCGCTAGGAAGCCTTGTCCCGGATGCACTCAGCCTCGTAGGTCCCTGAAGGGCCAGTTGAGGAGATACTTGATTGAAAACTAGCAGCCCCCGTTGTTGAGAAAACTGCATAACCGTGGCACTGACCACGCCCCACCTCCTGTACTGCACCCCACTTATGACACCTGTAGTGGCCAGAGGTGGGGGATGCAGTGGCCGGGCGATAAGCTTGGGCTGTTGCGTTAGGGGTTAGTTAGTTATTGTAATTACTAACCTCTTAAAAGAAAAATGAAACGGGCATACATCAGCATCCACTGGCGCAGCCTACAAGATTAAGTACCACTGGCCTATTTGCCTGCTTGCGCTCGCAGTTTATTCATTCTAACCAGCACTAGCCTAGCAGAAAAGTATAATTTCTGTTGTATTATGTGTTCTGAGGTTTTCCTCATGGAATTATTGAATCTATTTCAGCATTAGATGGTTCAGCGGAGTGAGAGTAAGCTATTTTTGACATTTATAACCTAGGAGCTCTGTTGTGTCTAATTACGTAAGCTGCTTCGCATCTGTACGACAGTGCAGATAGGTCCTCTAACCTTATTACAACATAAGAAAAGCAGAGGAGGGGACAAATTTCAGAGGAGGTGATAATGAAATTTAATAAATTTTTCGCGAATAAAGGCTGTCATTGGTTGGCATTTGAAATTGTTATGCACATGATTGGTTGATTTCAAGCAAGTTACGTATCAGTGGAATAGTCGAAGAAAACGCAGTGAGAAAGAGGTTTCAGTAGACTAATGTACAGACCACAATGTGTTGGTTGGTTGATTGCTTTTGTTTAAGGGCGCTCAACTTCGGGGTCATCAGCGCCCTTAAAAGATTCATGGCAATAGCCAGATATAAATTTCACCCAAAAATAAAAATACCAGCAACAAGAAAAATATACACAAAAAGTAAAAAACAGTGGCAATAGCCAGATATGAAACATGGTGATAAATATGTCCAAAAGCATAAAGAGATATCTAAAATTTTAAATCCTCAAATTGATATTGCACTCCGCTAAAAACTTAAAAACGCTATCAACCGCTGTTTTGTCGTCCGCTAAGACCTCTGCAAGTCTGGCAGGCAGCTGCAGAGGATCCCGAAGGTGCGCTAGAGAGCAACACACTAGCAGCACGTGGCGAACTGACAAAAGGTTGTCACACAGCGGACATAGAGGGGCAGGATCCCTTTTAAATAGGTAACCATGCGAAAAATTGCAGTGCCCTATTCTTAATCGAGCCAAACTAACCTCCTCGCGGCGAGATATGCGACAGGAAGGAGTCCAGGAGTGAGTACGAGTCGCCTAGGTTAACCCAGAAGTTACCCAGTTTATCGGAAGTTCTTTCACTTCTCTAAGCTTATTACAGCGGAGAGCTGACCACAATGTGTTGCTACGATGTGGAAGGTTCTCAAGTTTAGATTCATTGTCTGCTTAGTAATAGATAACTTCTGCGCCTCTGCGGGCATACTAGGGGTGTTGCATTTTAGTGTCAGGGGCTATAAAATGATCTTATACAGCAAGTCATGGTATACATTGAAATGAACATCCAGTGAAATGAACAACCATTTTAGAACCATTTTTATTATGATTAAAGGTGAAACAATTCAAGATATCAGCGTGACGTCAATGTATACTATATAAACATTACGTCATTGGGAAGGAGTCTTCTGTATTGCCTTGTGCACCTGGAACCTGCTCTTGTTGACCTCTGACCGGGTGCAAAGTTCAGAACCAGCTACAGGATTATGCGTAGCCAACTTCACGTCCATTGAAGGAGTTGTTTCATCTTTAATCATGATTAACAGCAGCAGGGAACTAACCATTTTACGAATAATTTGCATAGTTAATGTGAAATTGTGGTTACAATACACCATATATGGTAAAGCGGTTCGTTAGTATTCGTATATAAAAGTACAAACATACCTAGACAATTCCTTGGTCCAGCACTGAAGGGAATATAACAATAAGGATGTCTACCAGCACAGTTTTCTGGTAGGAATCGATCTGGATCGAACTTTTCTGGGTCTGGGAAGTAGTGAGGATGTCGATGTAACATGTAGACGTTTATACCAACTTCACATCCCGCTGGTAAGATGTACTTGCCTGAAATTTTTGTTCAAATGTTGAGTTATATTTAGAGTTTCTCCTTAACACTAGTGAAAGATCATATAATTCCAGTGAAATGTTTTCAGCAAATTCTCTTTCTAGTCTGTTAATTTTTATACATTTATAAATCTTTCCTTTCACACGGAGTCCCAACACAGTGCAGAGGTTTGTAGCCAATATAGGATTTGTAAGGCAGGTTTACCTTGTGTTTTATTTCGCAGGATTTTAGCCTTTTAGGAGATATATTTTTAACGTCTTAACACTTACCGTCTTAATCATCAGTTTTTCAGTTTAAGCTTTAACTGTTTTTAATTTTTAGCTGTTTTAATTTTCAGTGTTTACCTCCTTCAGGGTGAAGCGTCAGAGATATTAGATTTTCTTGGTTTTAACTTTTAACTTGCGGCCCTAATGACCTAGATGTCGATGGACCCTTACCCATACAGACTCACTCACTCACTCACTGCCTCACTTCCACACGGGGTAGGGTCCTCTCTCCAATTGTTGTACTTTCCACATTACATATCTACAGAAGGTAGACGAAGCATTGTACTCCACCAAAAAGTTAGATATAGAGATTTACCTGAAATGCACGCTTTGAGGTATCTGTTTCTTTCTGAGTGTGTGCGTGCTCAGCTAGGATAATAAGTATTATTGAAGAAGGAAAAGTAAGATAAATACCGACATTCGTATATGAATTGGACACTTTTTAAGCAACCAGTCGAAGAGTTTAAAAAGTCCCACAATTCATCTAAACTCTTTTCGTTTACTAAAAATTCGCTAAAACGATTTTAATTATAATTAATTATTTTGTAGGTAAAAAACATGTATCTTCAACTTCAGTGAGTAGTCTGTGTATCTCTCTTCATCGAGCATGAACTTTGTACACGTTTATATAACCTGTAAACCACAAGACCCAGAAAACAAAAGTTATTACACAAAAATATGTAGCTTGTTAAAATATTAATTCCAAATAACTTGCCTTTTATTCAGTAATAATTAGAAGCTTCTTCGACAAGTGAGGTTAAACAAACTGATATTTAAATTTTTATTTAAAATTGTTCGCAAAACTTGTCTAATTTTCTAAAGTGAGGTAAACTGCAAATAAAACATAAATTTTAACACTGTCTTTTACTATTAGCACGTTTTGAAGAATACAATTTGAAGTTTAAAATTGAGCTTCAGGTTGAACTGACATTCGACATTTGTAAAGCATCTTACAAGGCTCTTATTTTTTTCTCGTATGGGTTCGTTAGTGCGAAAGTTGTGTATTGCTTTCAATATCGCGAATACAATCAAGTCAACATTGCTTAATTTTATATCATTTCTGGGCAAATATTTATGCGAATAACGTGACATCAATGTAAGATTAACCCTTTGGTGCATACTACGAGGGTTGTCCGTAAAACAAAGTCTCCAAGGTTCTGGAGTCGGGAGGAATGCTTTTACGCAAGATTCGGTAACACTACTGTACGTGTGTGTATATATTGATATTTAAGTTAGAACATATTTCCTTTATTCAAGCTGAAGACTTTCAATATATTCGTTTACTACAAGCAACCTCTCATATGGGAACTTTACCCTTTCACGGGGTGTCAATAATGGAATTTACAGTTCACTCATCCATTGCACATAGAGTTGCACTACTAAAACTTTACTAATGTTTATATTACCTGTGTTTACATCTTCTGACAGCTGTCTACCATATAGTGAAACTGGCGGGAATATCCTTAGTGATTCCTTGATGACCTGCTCCAAATACTTCATCTCAATGAGGTCTTCCATTGTGGCATGACGCAGAGACTCACCGAATATTGTTTTTATCTCTTGAGCTACCCTTTCCTAAAACAAGTCCAAGACATAGGTACAGAATTGCTACAAATTCTATCGATATTTTCAAGGATGTCTGATGAGTATTTTGATATATATAGAACCAGTAGCTCATTACTATAATTTTATGCTGTTGTATTAAATATTTAATGCTTCTTGGATCATGATGGTTGAATTTTAATGTTACAAACCCATTTATCAGTTACTCTGCATCTTCTTGTTATTTATATGTTTTTGTATAGGAAGAAACAGCCAAAGGTTAACATAAATTACATGCATGATGGAATATCCTACAACCAAAACATATGCAGATTTGCTGCAATATTGTTCAACACCTGTTCAAATCTGTTACTGTACTGTACAGCTGTTTAAACTGCCAACCTGCATGATCACAAAAAACACCAACATATTACATGCTATCCTACACCCTCCAATATCTATCCTAAGAATGAGCATATTACTGATGTTTCATTCTTGGTGACAGATGATATTCTTGCACGGCAGCACTCTCAATATGGCTACTTAATTAGAGCAGTTAAGCTCGTCATAAAAATATTCCACTCCTAATGAGCATACTCGGGCTTGTTGTACTATTAACTTAATTTGGCGGGGGGGGGGGGGTATGTTGTGAATACAACGATATTTAAACATAAACCTGAAATGAAAAGTGTAACTTATTTTGGCCTACTATCGGCGCCGTCTTTGAGTCTAACTATTGCGAGGATAGCGCAAGAAAAACATATGCTCAACGACTGCGACATTTCTTGCAGCAAGTTCAGCGGGATGTCGACGAGGGTATCTTCAACTGCACTGTTTATACCAACCTGTGGGCAGCCGTCAAGCCTATCCACGAGCTTCCTGGAACAGCAGCACCTGACTAACTTCCGTTAACTCTTGTAGCCATTTGAGCAAATTAGATTTGGAAATTAGGAAAAAGAACCAAAATAAGCTGTTAGTGATAAGCAGTTATGCAAGTATTATTTAATTATGTACGAGCTAGAGTTCTGCGCCGTCTTATTGAGTCTCTTACTCCGTGTATCTCAGAATTCTTCCGCAAAACTACCATGGAGTGAGAAAAGGTGTTGCACAAGTAATATAATAAGAGACTCGCAAGATCCTTGACACTGACGTCAACGAGAAAATACGTTTTTGCTCTCGGTTCTTATCTAGGATCGCAGTGAGAAATGTTTGCAGGTCAATTAACGATGCCTACCTAGAGTAGAAGCTTCCTGCATGCAAACATTGGAAGTACATCATTCAGAATGGCTCTTCCTTTGTCAGTGCATCTTCTACGCTGACTGGTTCCTTAAAACCTGCTCTCCCTCTTAACGCAGGTACAGAAGTGCATACGCCTACGCGTCTGAACACCAAAGGGAACAATATCAACAATCTTGGTAGCAACTGCAGGGGCTAACTCCCTATTTATCAGCTGTCAGGCTACAGTCAGAAGACTTAGGCTGTCTGCACAACCCTATCCAGGTATCACAGCCCAGACAAATCCAATATCCCATAGATAGCGTGATCAAGTGCCGCGTGAGATCAAACAGCCTCCCCAATGGAAGAGGATCAGATGTTTGGTTCCACGTATTTATACGTCAGAGTGCTGAGAATATGCAGGGCCCGCAACGCAGCAGACGCCTCTCTGGAGACAAGGGAAAAGACAAACTAACTTGACGAAGACCTAGAGGGAAATGTATATTGTACTAATGCGGTTGTAAAGTTTGGTGTTCACATGCACATGAGTGAACGAGAAGAATAACAAGAACCACAAAGAAAAGGTGTATGTCATGACCGGCAGTTGAAAACATAAACCGAGGGTCAGAAATGCTAACCTCAGTTTATAAGAGTTGAGGCTTTCACGGTGATGATTATTAATTAGAGCTTCTGGGTTTACCAGTCGTGTAATATCTATGAAATTGTTCGAGCTTTCATTATTAATTTTATTTCCTGATGATGGCCAAGGAGATTAATATGGCTGAAAGCTCAATTTCATTACATTACGCCGCTGGTAACTCGAGAAACTCTGGTAACCTCAGTTTTATTATTGGAATGTATTGGTTTAAAAGTAACTAAATAATAGTTTTGAAATGCGAATTAGAACGAAAAAAGAAAATCAAATAATTGAGAATTTGGATTTTTAATTTATAACAAACTGAAGAAGGTGCGAGAAAGAAAGGTCGATTCTGCAATCACTGGTTTACAACCCAGAAAAAGAAATTTCTCCCTCTGGATGCAAGCTGGCCAAATTTGCAATTTAGCATTTAATCATTTTTAAAAAGGATTATTGTTAAACTTTAGAGGTTTATGATTCTTAAAGGAAATGTCACTTCGATAACATCAACAAAACTCAGAAGAAAAGCAGTGCAACTATTGGACCCTATCAAGTTTTTCAAGCTTGCTACTAAGAGAGCTTTAGAGTCTGTTATGATGTCATGGTCCTCTTGATTCTACTGGGGGGGGGGAGGGGGGGCTGAAAATATGATAGTTGGTCAACCTTACTGCCTTTGTATTAATTGTGCACAATTTGAAAAAGAGTGTTATAACTTTTCCTGTTCTTCCCTCCACGCCCCTTGTCTAGGAGTTCCGATACGGTGATACATCACACGACTATATCCCACATCAACCATTGAGTCGGTTGATTCTGGTGTTACTGCATGGATTCCCTACGTCTTCCCTCTTATACGCGAATAGGCCACAACGCACCATTTACACTGGCTTGTACATTTCCTGTTTCTTTCTCATCAACAGCGTACGAAGAACAATTCAACCAAACTCCAGTATCTAACAAATACGGCGGAACATGCGTTCTTTGAGTGCAACAAATTTGATGCAGTTTTGGGAGAAATGAGAAACTACAAGATCAACAAATATGGAGTGTTGTAAGGAGAAAAGAAGACTTTTTAGTTAGAATGAAATGGCTAATAAGATATCGCATATAGCACTTGGGGATTTGATAGGTGCTAAAAGAAAGTATATATTGATAATAAATGTTCAAATAAGAATTGAAGGACCAGCAAGGATTACCGGAGCTAGAAACAGGCAACAACGCACGACGACCGATGAGGGAAATGTAAATGGTGTAGGCGAAGAACTTTTATTTTTGAATGTGACAAGAAAACACTAATTTTGTGATGAGCTGATATATAGGAACAGAAGAAGGTGTTGTATGATGTCCACCGGAAGAATGGAGGCTGCACAGAGAAGAATTGAGAGATTGGAAGCAGGAGTAGAAGGTGAGGAAACAGAAGAAGTCTGAAATGTGGCAGTTTAGGCAGTATTTCTGTGTAAACCCACTGCAGTGACATGAAATGTGAACATAGAGACAGCAGGAAGGCCCCCTGACATTATCAAGCTAAGAATTAGACATCATAGGCTGACTTCTTTTGTCTTGTGCTATGAAGAACAAAGTGAGGTGATATAAAATTTAGTGTTTCGATTTAAGGTATTGATTATAAAACATAAACTTAAACAAAAACAGTGTGTTTGTTGTGATTCTTCAAGACTGAACTATAATGCAAATAATAATTATTGTGATCAAACTATCGCGTGAGTTTTACCAGAAAAATTGACATTACAGATGGAAAACGCCATTGTTTAGTGGATTTTCCTTGTGAGTGATTTGTTGAGAGTCAATAAGACGTTTAAAAATTATTAAAAGTGGAATAGATTATTTAATCTATCTGATGTACCCGTACCACCTCTGAGATTAGTGATTAATAAAGCAATCTTGAGGCTCGCCGGCAGAAACTAGTCCGTGGATAGCAGAGGCACGCTGAGGCTTCCACCCTTCCATCCATCCGATCATTAATAGTAACAAGTGGAGCACATAATAAAATGCCTATAAATAAAATAAACATTTTCCAAATGTAACACAAACATAATATAATAATTAAATGTTCCACAGTTTAGGTTCCCAGTAGGAGGTGATGAGAACAAAACAAGTGAATAATTATTCTGAACTACGCATTTTAATTGATTGAAACATTCTTATTATATAGGGTATGAAAATGCCAAAGGACTATAAAGCTTTAGTTTTAATGTTTTAAGTTTTCTGATGTGTTGTTATAAATTGTATCTGGGATGTTAATGTTGCAATAAATAAAGCTGGCAATTATGTCGTGATCAGGCAACTTGTTAGTCTTTATATTTTATAATTTTCTGTGGATTTAACCTGAAGCTATACCTGAACATGTTGATGTTTAGCCAGCAGCCAGCACGTGTAGCTCATACTGGTGGCGGTTGTATCGTGTCCCTGTAACATTAACACAACATATACTTATGCATGCTCTTGGCTTTTGCTAACAGGTAATTATCGAATAAAAAGTAGTGGTTTGTTACCGCAATCATGATGGTATCCACTTCATGCTGAAGCTCCTCGTTGGTTAAAGGATTTCCCTTTGTTATGTAATCCAACATGTAATCCAGGAAAACCCTTATTTTTAAACCTGCACAAATATATCAGAAGTTAAATTGGCTGGTTACCTCCTTCTTGGTCGTTTTATTTTTTCAAGTTATTAGTGTAAACAGCTCCTACAACGTGAACAGGGTAGGAAAAAGTTAATATTGTTATTAAGGTGCTTCTCAAATATATGTTCATTGGTCACATGCCATAAATTTGTTCCTTTTTATGCAAAGCTTGTTATTCTAAATTTCCGTTGTTTTAAATCAACAGTTACAGGTGGCTCATAGCTATTATTTCCCTGAATAGTTTTTAAAATATCATTTAATATAATAATTAAAGTATAAATGCATATTGCAATATTTTTCCTTTCGAGTTGAAAATTACATCCAAAAGAAGCAAGAGAATCTTGAAGCAAAATTGATAAATTTATTTGATGCCTAGGACTAGTGAACTCATTTTTGGAAGTAAGTTACCCTCATATCATCAAGTATTAAAATGCACATTCATTTATATCCTTATGTTACCATGTCGTCTAATACATGAAGCTACTACAGTCATTTAAGCCTTCAGCAGACCCAAATAACATAGCCTTTCACGGCCCTAGAACTCAACTCGCTCACCCGTTCATCCACTCACCCAGTCACCCACTCACTCGCCCACCCACTCGTCCACTCATCCACTCACTCATAAACTCACTCACTCTTTCTTACTCACTTATAAACTCACTCTCACTCACACTCTCCCTTACTCACTCACCAAATTTTCAGGCTATAATGGCTGGCCTCGTAACTTGGTAGGCGAAGTACCTATCCACTTTGCGAGGGGTGCCAGGTTGTGGTTGCGGCTGGGGATGGGAAATATTCTCTAGCCAAGATTATTCCAGCCCAGTGTCTGGGAGAATGAATGAATATGAATGTATGTGAGTTTGTGTGACATGTAAGGGTATAAAAACCAAAGAAAAGCCAGTGAAATCCACCCAATAGATAACATATTCCAAAGGCGTTAATATAACCATTGCAGTTAAAGACGGGTCATAAATGCAACAATTAAAACACAAAAAGAGGACCATTCAAGATGGTTATACAGAGATTGCATGAAAATAATGTTAAATAGGCAGTGGATAAACTATCAAGCAAGCCCTTTCTCACTCTGCAGCTGCACACAGATCACCAAACTCAAAAGCTTGGATGATTCAGAGATGTTCAGCCTCGAGCTATTTTTTTGGTTAATGAGGACTAAATGGGCTATGTTGTTTCCTTTTTTTTAACTTATTTTTATTTTACCTAGTTACTTTACTTGGTCTGAGGTAAGTGGGTTTTTGGTGCATGTCATAAGAGTATGGTGCAGAGTTGTCCGCGGTGATCGCAGAATACCTGGCCTATGGGTGGTTGAAATGATGCTTGTGGGTGTTAGTGTCGTTCCATCTTGGCGTAGCGTTGGCGTCTATGTCTCAGCGCCTTTCTCCAGAAGATCGAGGATGTTCATGCGGAGATGGTTCACATCACAACCAGAATCGCCACCCTGGAGGATGAGCTATCCCAATCCAGGAGCGAGCTAGCTGGCCTCTCTGAGAGGATACAGATTCTCTACCCATCCAAGCTCGCCCAACCGCACAGAGAAGGCTCTGAACCGGAAGATGGAAGTGCACCACCTGTCGCTCCGAAGGCAAGTCCAGGAAGAGGTGGCAGCTCTCATGACTATGCTGGAGGGGCATCCTCCGCTTGAAGAAATGCCCACACACCAGGACCACACTAAACCACCTCCGCGGACGCAGCATCGAGGACGAAGGAGGTGATATAGATAGATACTTTATTTCACTGCTTAGAGCATGGCCCGGTGGCAGCGCTGTCAATATAGTATACAATTCTTTACAATATTATATACAATTCTTTACAATATAATATACAATTCCTTACAACATATATACAATTCCTTTCATGCACTATGGTAACTATACAGGATTTCTTTTTAACCTCTCTTTGAAATTATTTACATTTGGAGGCAAAGTCTCCAGTAACTCTGCAGTCAAATTGTTCCAGTCATTAATTGTTCTATTGGTAAAGGAAAATTTACCTATATCAGTTTTCTGTTCCCTATTTCTTATTTTTTTAGAGTGATCATTCCTTCCCCTATATGATGGTGTCAACAACCGCTTTGTTATATCTTTCCATGCAGGTTCCCCCTTATATGCTCTAAAAATTGCACATAACCTTGCCCGTTTTCTACGTTTCTCCAATGATTCCCAGGAGGTAGCAGTGCCTGTAGGGTTTTCAAATCGCTTTCCTCTATCAACAAATTTAGCTGCTCGTTTTTGAACTCTCTCGAGTGCTTGTTTTTGACCAACCCGATATGGATCCCAGCATGCCGCGCTATATTCTAATATAGGTCGGACTAAGGATGTATAAGCTAAATTTCGCGATTTCCCATTGCTACGTTTTAATATTCTCATTACAAAGTGTAATGCTTTGCAGGCTTTTCCAGTGACCGAGTTTACATGTTCCCCCCATTCCAATCTTTCATTTATTATTACACCTAGATATCTAGTGCTACTTACCCTGGGTATTCTCTTGTTATCTAATTTATACATCGCATTTTCTTCTGTTCTTGTCCTTGAAAATATAATTGTTTTACATTTACTTGGATTTATCTCCATTTGATTGGATTGCGCCCAGAGTTGAATTTTGTTTAAATCTTCTTGTAAGTTATTAACGTCACCTTCGGTCTTGATATTTCTATAGATTATACAATCATCCGCAAATAGCCGAATTTGTGATGTTATCCCTTTCCATAAATCATTTACATATGCTAAGAAAAGCAACGGCCCGATCACGCTACCCTGGGGGACACCTGAGGTTACTTCGGTAGGGGACGATAGTCTATTTCCCACCCGCACTCTTTGGGTTCGTCCGCTCAAGAATTCCCGAATCCAAATAATCACTCTGTTGTCTATTTGCATATTGCAAAGTTTTTCTATAAGTGGCCCATGAGGTACAAGGTCAAACGCTTTAGTAAAGTCAATAACTATTGCATGCACTTTACCGCCTGCATCGAGTGCATCAGCTACATCCTGACAAATAGCTACTAGTTGGCTCTCACAAGAGTGTCCATTCCGAAACCCATGTTGTCCTTCAAAGAGCCAGTGTGAATTATCCCATTCTTGTCTTAAGTATTGGCCTATAAGATGCTCGACTTGTTTACTTACTACTGATGTCAAGCTAACTGGCCTATAATTTGTCGCTTTGGTTCAATCCCCTGTTTTATAAATAGGAACGACTATAGCCTGCTTCCAATCCTGCGGTATACTTCCGATATGCATCACCAATGAACCCCAATACCTAACATCCTATTTCCTACACTACCACCTTGACTTCCCAAGGGTGTAATCAGGGCTTGGGCCATGTTTGCGTTCTTACACCCAATTTCACCTGACTTAGGCCCAAGTGGTCGGCCGATACACCTTCACCCTAAATCCACAGACGCTTTATGCGGTACTGCCGGATGTCCTTCCCTGAATTCTCATCGGTGGAAGTTTTTTAGTGGAGTAGTACCTTCGGGTGAAGCCCACAGTCCCACTCTGTGTTATTCCAGCGCATGGGGCTCCGTAAATGGATTTTTCCTCCACTTGTTTAAAAAAAAAAAAAAAAAAAAAAAAAAAAACGAACGGCTGAAGCTAAAACTACGGTATTTTTGTATATGCTTGCAGAATCATTCGGTTTATATCTGACATAAGCGTTAATCTAGTAATTACTAAGCGAGACGAAGCTAGTTGTGGCTAGGCAACGCTGCAGGCCTGTGATTCGCTACAGCTGTGGGGCCTTTGGACGTTTGACGTGTACCCAACAGTTTACTTTTCTGCTTACAGCCACTAACTACATCAATGTTTAAAAGACCTACCTGTATCTCTGTCTTGAGTATCATTACCATTTTCCGTTGCGGTACTGAATGTGTCTTCTGATCTCAACTTTTTACGTTCTTCCATTACCCTTTTTGTCTCATCCCGGATGACAGGCAAATATTTAGCTTGTTGGCGGCCACGTGACGTCAGATTGAAGATTATATCTGGATATAACCAAGGCCTGAATGCTCTGACCATCAAAACATCCTCCATGCTGTAACAAATTTAAACCAAGAACTAGTCATATCTAGTACCTTTTTACTCTAAAACACTTTAAGATTCCTTTAACAGTTTGCAGAGTAAATTAAATGAGCGAAATAAATGCCGAAAGGAAGTTAGCTGAGAATTATGTGATTTAAGAGTAAGCGAAATCGCAAAACAGTTTGATGTGTTTCAGATAATCCATACGGAGATATTAATGGTTCTGCACCCAAGCAGCTTGTAACCTGGACGGAATTTTCTTATTTCAGCTGATAGGGTATATATTTCTTAAACCAAATAAAGAGCTTAATTCTCATCATCCATTTGGAGTAAACACAGCTGTAGACTCATCCAGTGTTGGTTATACTTGTCAGTTTTTCGTGTCTTATGTATTTTAGCACCATAAATTGTAACTGAGTTGGAGTTACATGTGTGGTAAGCTGCCGAAAAGTGAATAGAAGCCTACAAACAAGACAGAATTCTCAGGGTTCTGAACTCTATGTAACTGTACCACAACGCGAAAATTATTATGATTTTAAGAGAAGTCGTTGGGAACATTTGTATTTGCACATTTTTTTATTTAGGCCTGAGCTGAACTAGTTTTTGTAGCATAACCTCTATCATCATTATTATTATTGTTGTTGTTACTATTAGTCACCAGAAGTTTCAGTGGTGTCAATTTAATAGACCTTGAGTTATAAAGCTATTTTTTAAAACCTCTTGTTTTCAAAATGATCTACTCCAAAACATTTTAAGCTACAGACCTGAAAAATCCAACATGTTTGTCATAGACGCAATTTAAGAACGGAATTATAATCTTCATGCTCAATATACGAGTTGGAACTTCTAAAAATTTTCAACGTAATACATTCATCCAATTTTCTGCAACAATAAACTACACATGAGCTATATATTAAAGTATTCATACAAAAAGTGATTCTTCTATCCATTTTTCGTCACTCACAACACACATTTTACTATTATTTAGTTTAAATTAACCAAGAAGTGCTTAGTTACAAAATATGGATATCCATTCACACAACAAGTTATCGCAAGTTAAATGAGACAGAGAGAGAGAGAGAGAGAGAGAGAGAGAGAGAGAGAGAGAGAGAGAGAGAGAGAGATGGGTAGAAAAAACGAATACCAAAGTTTTAAAGATATCCGTTAGATGGCTTTGTGAAACGTGAAACTTGCAACGTAGGATATCTACTATAGGAATTTGTTGCAGCTAAATAGGTTTAAAGCAAATGACAATGAAACATTTCATTCCCTCATATTTGCATGGGTATTGTCACGGCACTTTGCAATGTTTACAATAGCAGCATAAAAAAGACCCTTTGACTAAAGTGAAAAAAATTCTAATATATCTTCTTTGTTTACACTGTTCTTGTTTATTTTTACGGACCACAGACGCTAGTTCAAGTCTGGGAACTGCCTCTGATCGCTCGTCTCCCCTGATAAGCAAAAAGAATTTCACTTAAGCCACTGCCGTGAGTTTAATTGGAATTGCCCCGCTGCGTTTTGCAACTGTTTTGAAGCACGAATGAATATCTGCTCACAAAATATGAAATACTAATCCTGGGAAATTCAAGATATACATGATATGTCATGAAAATGTCTTAAACATTTTGTATTTTAATAAAAATCGCAAAAGCCATTCTTGAGAAAATCAAAACTTTGAAACTGTGCGTCTAAAGGCAGTTTGGGGTGGGGGAGATTTTCTTGAAACTCTGCGTTTCGCATCCTTTTTTGTTTTTTTTTCTCTTCTTTTTTTTTATTTTATTTTATTTTTTTAAATTTTTTTTTTAAAGGATTGGCCCCACACCCGCCAGCCCCGGTGGCGATCGACCGGCATGCAAGGCCCTGCGCTACCTTGGAAAACGCTGAACTTAAATACCACGTTTGGTATTTAACCGACTATCCCTTTCACTCCGAAAGTGAGTGAAAGTGTTTGCATACAGGGAGTTTGTCTAAAACTGCTGTTCTTTTTAGATTCGGAGAATCTCCAAAGTTGTATTTTACTCAAGGAGTGTTTTACACTGAAACATACTGTGATACAATGCAGTTTCACATTTAGTGTATCCTTAGGTGTAATTCTGATTTAATGAGCTATGTTATACTAACCAGCTGACAGCCTTAACGTATTCCGAATCACTCTGTAGTTGGGCATTCACCTTCACTCCCATGGCCGTCTCTGAAACAATACCACACCCCGGTTTGTAATGTAAAGAACATAATATGTAATTTGGAATACACTTTCAAGACCACTATTAGTAGGGCCCTGCATGTGGCGTTCGTGGTGGAGCAAGCGCGTTTTCTCCGGGTTCTCCAGTTTCCCCCGCCTTTCATTCCACCAGTTGCTCCATAAGCACCTTTCCATTAATGAATTTCTCCTGCATTTTATATCATCCTCTACCTCACTCTCATATTTGGTGCTGGGCTGACCACCCGCTTCCCGGTCTTCACTCAGTCCGGTCCATAAGTTCGTCTGCTACCCCACAGGCATCAGACATCTAACATTATGCAAGGCTTGTAAATCCTATGGGGAAGGGGGGTAGGTTCTCTATCCGGGGAAGGTAATCAGATAAAGAAGAAGAAAATTGTAATCCCGAGCTAAGCTGGATAAAAAGAAAAGGCTATATATTTGTGCACCTTCAGATTATATATGCTGCAATTTAAAACAGGAAAGGCATGCTAAAGTGTACCATAATAAAACCGACAACACAGTATGTTGTGCGGGACATCAAACTGACCGTTTCTAAGATAGGAACGCCTGTCCGAAAATGCACGGTTTGGACGCTGTAGCGCATCGAAGTATGAAATGGATGTACGTTCACATTTCGTCAATAAACCCAACGTCGTGCTGTCTGCATTACAAACGGGCTTCGAGCTATGTACCTCCTACGTCATTGCATAGCCTATATCGGCGGTGGTGAGCCTCATGCACAGGACCCAATACGTGAAGCTATCTTTAAAAATTTTAGACCACCTCGTGAACTTCAGGCATAAGGTCCTCCGCTGACATTATAGGAGTGCCATACAGCATAGTCTACGAGGGTGATTCAAATATAAGGGGTAATTTTGTTAAAAATATTTATTGATTAAATATATACACAAGTGATTATATCAACATTTCTCTCTATAGCTTCCTTCACACTATACACATTTTTGCCAACGTTTCGGAAGCTTGAACATTCCTTCTTCAAAAAAAGTTTGAGGGCGCGTCGCCAACCAAATGTGCAAATGCTCCTCGACGTTGTCGTTGCTTTCGAAATGTTTCCTCCAAGCGATTCTTTCATGGGTGCAAACAAAAAATAGTCTGTGGGGGGGGGGGGGGGACAAGTCTGGACTATAGGGAGGGTGTTCAAGGGTTTCCCAGTGCATGTCCGCCATTGTTTCCATTGTCAAATTGGCGGTGTGAGGCATAGTGTTGTCTTGGAGAAGGATGACATCTCTGATGGGCATACGACGTCTTTTGCTTCAGTAGGCAGCTTTTACAGACCTTAACAATTGGCAATAGTAAGCTGCAGTCACTGTACGTCAATCATGAAGAAAATCAACCAACTTCTGATGCGATTCCTTCAACAGTGGAGCTCTCGAACGACACGGATGTTGTCATCTGTGAGATTTGACCTTGGGCGTCGAGCATGACTTTCGTTTTCCACAAATTCTCGGCCGCCCTTAAATTGTCTGGCCCAAGTAAACTCTTGATTCTGTGACAGTGTACTGTCCCGAAACTGTGTCCTTAAACGAGTTAAAATCTCCGAAGGTTTAACCCCTTCATTGGTTAAAAACTTGATAATAATGCGTTGCGCAACAGACGAAGGAACCTCTTGCTCACTCATGGCTGTACTGACGCCAGAACCTAGCGAAGCAGCCAACAAAGCTAGTTCCACCTCCCTAACACACCAACCTTCAACGTCACCGCTCCATTGCCCCGCTCTGAACTGCTTCCTCGTGATATGCAACAATTACCCTTTATATTTGAATTACCCTCGTACATACAACTCTACAGAAAATAGTCGAAAAGTGTCAGATCTGCTGGCCGTGGAAGCGGTCCACATCTACCAATCCATTGATTTGGATATACGATGTTGAGGTGATTCCCCACATTTACATCAAAGTGTGCTGGAGCTTATGTCAGCCATTTCCGCAGGTGTGTCGTGTCGCACTGTTAAAAGACGCTACTGTACTGGAATCCACATAAGTAATCAGTAGGATACGCACCAAGGACTCTATGAAGGAATATGCGCATGCGCAGGAATGTTATTACCCTCAGGTCGTTCATCCAGTACACAGATGACTAAAGGGTTGCACATCTTCCGTATTAAGATACCAAAACCAATGTTAACAAATTGTCACAACCGTTCGTTCTCAAACTTCGACGTTCCCCGGCGTCCAAACCGTGCATTTCCGGACAGGGTTTCCTGTCTGAAAATCAATCAGTTTACTATTCTGCAAAACATACTAACCGTTGTCGGTGCTTTTTGGGGACACCCAGTATATGTATAAAGAACCGAAGAGTAAACGGTTTTACAATTTGAGATGTTATTTGTGCTCATCTACACGTCTATTTAAACCTAGCGTTTGGGCATTTAAATGGCCAAGAAGGGAAAACAACAACTGAACCCTAATGGTATAATATATACAAATTGTTTTCATTGAATTATTTAAGGAGTGATTTTGTTTTTCAACATTTTTGACAAATCGTAGAAAGTAACCTTAAACATTTAAGGTCATATAGGCGAACCTTTGACTTTGGAACAGGTGTGGTGATATGTAATCCTTTATTCCTTTGTTGATCACTGGCTGTGTATTCCTTTGGGTTAAGTACACAAACACCCCACTGTCATTCATACATCCTGACACTATTTAGTTAATGGAAAATTTTTTTCTGTCCCTGTGGGAATCTAACGCGGTACTTCTGCAGACTGGCGTACAAACCACAGGGCCAAAAAGGCAATCAAGTGTACTCCTGTAACTAGTTCATTTTGACGTATGAGGTATGGTAAGTTGTTGAGGGGGACTTGGCTCTTCAACCTATTGAACATTCTTGTATATCTATGAACTTGACTTGGCGTCCCCTGAGAGGGAATGTGGTAAGAGAATGCAACTAGGAGACAAGACAGCAGAGGGCAGGATCCCTATAGTTTTTTTCCAATATCGATTCCTCGGTGCAACCGGCTCCCCTTCCCCCCGCAAGCTTCCCCCCGCGGCTCCCCTTCCCCCCTCTTATTTTCTTTAACCCATGGGTAGGGAAGGTCGGCTACGGCCTCCCGAATGTAACACGTGCTATCGCCTACGCCACCTCACTCGATTAGTTCATTTTTAGTGATTCATTCTTCTTGTAATTATTTTCATCTCTTGCTGCCATAAGTTTTAATTCAAGAAATCGTGCCAAATCTGGGATATGAGGGTAGGGTATTTGCCTCAAATTCAAGAGGTACAAAGTCGAATCTTAGTGTGTGTTACCTAGCTAAGGCCTTTTCCGGGAGTTTCCCTAATCCTGAATGATGAATGTGGGATAACTCATTAAACCTTAAAAAGAAAACAAACAATAACAGTAAATTACTACTTACCACTTATGATGTCCAGGGCATATAGGTTAATGAATGGGTTGATGTCAAATTCAGCACTATTTACATACTGCGACAATTTTGTTATCAGCACATCGAGATGCGCATTGAAAACGTCCACAAACCGTGTCAGAGTTTGACCTTGAAATGTTGGCGCTATCATCTTGCGGTGTCTCCTCCATATCTCACCTGAAACCAGAGGTAGGTAAAGTTGGCAATGCCATTTATCTGCTACGTGTTTAGCTGGCTTATCCTACTCTACATGCAAATAAGCATAAGAGTGTTAGGAAATATACGACTTGCATGCAAGTTACATTTATACCTAAGTCAGGCATGGGCAAAGTCGGCTCAAAAG